>RJWM01011290.1:0-60420 GCA_004363535.1 Dasyprocta punctata | reverse complement strand
CACCCTGTGCCCTCCGGAGGTCGCTGTCCCCTTGCCACAAGGGCCTGTGGGAGCAGCAGAAGAAGGGCTGCCTGCTCTGAAGTGCTAGGCAATAGAATGTGTTCAGAAAGCCTCAGTGGGGATGTCACATGTCCCTTTTCTTTCCTCTCTCGAAGGTGTTTGTCTTTGGCACGCTCACGGAATGGCTGCACTTCTACAACGAATGGTTCTACTGTGGGCTGTGGATCGTGAATGGCCTGCTGCAGTCCACTGGCTGGCCCTGCGTCGTGGCTGTGATGGGCAACTGGTTTGGCAAAGCCGGGTATGCCGCTGCTTCGTTCTCCCTTGTTCAGTGACAGGGACTTTGGCGTTAACTTGCTTAGTCTGGTCAGAGCCAGTGGACGCCGCCCATGTCCTCACTGTCTGTAGTCAAGGGGAGGAGAACCGAGCAGAGTGGGCCCGAGGTGGTGTGGACCTCACCAATGCTTGCACCCCATTAGGCACGACCCTCGCAGTGGACTCTGCCAGACAGTCAGAGCTAAGATAAACTGTACAGAACGTCTGCTTGCTTTGCTTTTTATGGTACTTGGGGTTGAATCGAGGGTGTTTGTACTGAGTTGCATCCCCAGCCTTTATTTGTTTATTTTTATTTTTGTTTTGGTTCAGGATCTCACTGAATTGCTCAGACTGGGTTCAAATTTGTGATCCTGCTGCCTCAGCTCTCCTGGGCTGCTGGGATTACACGTGCCCTTCACCACACCCAGCTTGCATTTCATTTAAAGTGTGTTATCTCACATGTTACCTTTGAGTTTTGGCTCTTCTGTCCTTCTCTGATGCTCTGATTTAATTTAACCCCTGGGAGGTCAAGATCCAAAAAATTAGAGAGATGTGTTCATTACTAGTCTGACCAAGCATGGTGGCACACACCTATAATCACAGCACTCAAGAGGCTGAGACAGGAGAATTGCTGCGAGTTTGAGGCCAGTCTGGACTACATATTGAGTTCATATTGTGTTCAAGGACAGTCTGAACTACATAATGAGACACTGTCTCAAAAAAAAAAAAAAAAAAATACAAGACCAACCTGGGCTACAAAGTAAGTTCAAGGCCATCCTGAACTGCATAGTGAGACCCTGTCTCAGAAAATAGGGCCAGGGATTTAGCTCAGTGGCCTAAGCGCCTGCCTGGCAGGCATGAGACTGTGAGTTCGATCCTTGGTGCCAAAAAAAAACAAAAGAAAAAAGGAAAATAGAATTTATACCATTTTTCCTCGAATGTTTATGCGTTGTCAGATGCATTTATGCATGGCTCTGTCATTTTGTGTGTCCGTTCTGGTCTGTGGGGACTGGGGTGTGTGACAGGCGCTGTTCAAGGCCTGGCACTCAGTGTGTGCCTGCTGTCCCTCAGCTCCCCAGCTCCCCTTGTGGCAGAAGTGGCTGTCTTGGGCTCTAAGAAAGAACACTAAGCCGGGCGTGGTGGCGCACGCCTTTAATCCCAGCACTCGGGAGGCTGAGGTAGGAGGAGCGTTGTGAGTTCGAGGCCAACTTGGGCTACAACACGAGCACAAGGCCGGCCTGAGCTACACAGTGCGACCCTACCTCAAAAAAAAAAAAAACAAAAAAAAACCAGGGCCGGGAGTTTGGCTCAGTGATTTAAGCGCCTGTCTGACAGGCGCGAGGTTGTGAGTTCAATCCCTGGTGCCGCAAAAAAAAAAAAAAAAAGAACACTCTGGTTAGAACTCAGTGTCCATGCTCCAGAAAAGCCACTGCCCTATGACATTTGAGTAGATGAGATACCCTGCTCATGGGCTATTTTGGTTAATTAATATTTTTAAGGTAATTGTTTTTTCATTTGTGACTTCTAAAAATTATCCAAAGGGGCCAGGTGTGGAGGTACACACCTGTAATCCTAACACTCAGAAGGCTGAGGCAGGAGGATCGCTGCAAGTTGAAGGCCAGCTTGGGCTACCTAGTGAGTTCAAGGCCATCCTAGACTACATAGTGAGACCCTGTCTGACCTCTGTCTAAAAAAATTTATACAAAAGTTACCATTTTATTATAATCACAAAATATAAATGAACAAAGAGAACTGAGGTTGAGTGCACTGAAATCCTGTTGCTCACAGATACTTACTAGTTCTAACAAGGGTCATTTTGAGGGAATGGGAGCCTTCAGATCAGTAGCTGAATGGTCTGACCACTTCATTATTTTCATGGCTCAGTCATGAAGCCCAGAGAAGCTGTGAAAGCCATTGCAGACTCCCTGGGAAAGAAAGTCAGCTCGTTGGTAACAAGTGGTCAGTTATGGCTTCCCACGAACTGTAGCTGTGGCCCACAGGGCCACCGAGTTACTGGAAGCCACACTCTTCCCATGTCATGTTTTCCTTCAGGCCTGGCCTTCTGCCTTGTCCGCTGTGGTTCCCGGACTGGGCTTAAGTGTTTTCACAGTACTGAGGTGAATTAGAACTGGAGATGAACTGAGACCGTGTGGTTAACTCATTTGTTTTCCAGATGGAAAAAAAAAGATTGAGGCCCCAGAGAAATGAGGGGATCAACTGCAGGAAACCTCAGCCCTACATAGCTATTACTAGGCAGAGTCATGTCCCTGCTCTTGGCCATGAGGGACATACTTTTAAAAATGAATGTAACTGGGCATGGTGGTGCACGCCTGTAATCCCAGCCCTTGGGAGGCTGAGGCAGGAGGATCACTGAGTTCAAGGCAAGCCTGGGCTACAAAGTGAGTTCAAGGCCAGTCTGAACTGTAGAGACCCTGTCTCAAAAGAAGACAGAAAAAAAAAAAAAGAACGTAGACAAGGCAGTCTTAATGCCTTCATCTGCGTGGCATCAGGCCCTTCACTCAGGTTGCGTGTGACTCCTCCAGGCCTTTGAGGAGCACGCAGGAGAGACCTGAGTGTCAGCTTGTGACTGGCAGTGGCAGAGGTCCCACTTTATAGACTGTATTTCTCAGTCTGTGGTGTTGTCTTCTCATTTATTTCTAACATTTCCACATGCTTCAGTGAGTTTAGAAAAATGTGTAGAGAGCTAAAATGTGTCGACCTAACAGTGTGTTTAATGCATCATCGATTGGGGTGAAATCAGATTTGAACTTCCAAAAAAAATTAAAGGCAGGCACACATCTGTAGTCCCAGCATTTGGGAGGCTGAGGCAGGAGGATTGCCATAAGTTTGAGGCCAGCCTGGGCTACATAGTGAGTTCAAGGCCAGCCGGTACTACATTGTGAAATAGTCTTAAAAAAAAACAAAAAACAACAAAAAAAAACCAAACCGAAGTGTTCTTAAATCCTCTGAACTATTCTTAAATTCACACTGGCTGCACAGCTGTTGGCTTTATTCAGGGCCAGTCGTTCCTCTCCAGCACTGCGGGAACAGCTACTGTCGTTTCCACCAGGCTCTTCCTCTGCCTGTCCCTTCTGTCTTCCTTGTGGCCTCACTGAGGTTCACAGGAAGCCACATGTGTGTGCGGGGTACAGCGGGGCGGGTTTGGCTGGTGTGCATCCGCAGAGCCATCGTCAGAGTTGAGAAACCCTCTCGGTAATTCCTCCTTCCCACTGCTCACACTTGCTTGCCTTCTGTCACTTTAATTTGAATTTCCAAGATTTGATAGAAACAGAGCCATTTGGTGTGTCCTCTGGTGACCCGCCTTTCTTCCGCCTGGAGCTTCGCTCCCCTGGGTCCAGATGGTCGGCACCTTTGATAGCTGACCGTGTGCTCCTCTGTTAACCTATTGGTGAATGTTTGGGTTTTTGGTTTGGGACTCTTAGAAGCAGAGTTCCTGTGAGTGCTTGTGTGTAGTCCTGTGTGGACCCGTGCTGGGGTAGATACTGCACCTGCAGGTGGAGTGGCCGGATCACGGTGGGGGAGGGGGGTTTGTCTTTCTGAGAAACAACAGTCTTCCACGGTGCTCTCGGTCTGCACCCCACCCGCAGCATGCGGATGCCATCGTGCCACATGCTTGCCAGCAGCTAGCTGGTCTGATCAGTCTCCATTCTGGTAGGTGTGTGGCAACATCTCATTTTGATTTACTTGGCATTTATTTCCCTGGTGTCTAATGATATTGAACCTGATTTCATGTGCTTATTTTAAAATTTTCTTAAGTGTCTTTTAGTGCACCCCAAATTGAAATAACATTTTTTTTTGAGATAGGGTTTTACTAGGTAATCCAGGCTAACCTTGAACTTGTAGTGATCCTTCTGCCTCAGCCTCCCCAGTGCTGGAATTATAGCTATGTGTCATTATACCTGGCTCCCAAATTGAATTTTATTTTATTTTAGTACCAGGAATTGAACACAGGGCCTTCTTAATTTTAATTTAATTTAATTTAATTTTATTTTTTTGGTACTGGGGATCGAACTCACGACCTTGCACTTGGCAGACGGGCAGGCGCTTGTGCCACTGAGCTAAACCCCGGGCCCTTAAATTGAATTTTAATGTCATAAATTCTTAGAGGTACAAGACAACTGATATTTTATCATTTTGGTGTATTTGAAATTTAAAAAAAATAGACTATTCTCTGTAACGAGAATCTTCACTGTTCTGGCATTCTTTTTTTTTTTTATTGTTGTTGTTTTTGGTACCGGGGATGGAACTCATAACCTTGTGCTTCCCAGGCAGGTCTTTATGCCTTGTTCTGGCATTCTTTAAAGTTGGAACTGCACACAGAATCCTTCCTGATGTGATTGCCATCTTGTCTGTCTTCCCCATTTGCAGCCGAGGCGTGGTCTTTGGTCTCTGGAGTGCCTGTGCCTCCGTGGGCAACATCTTGGGAGCCTGCCTTGCCTCCTCTGTCCTGCAGTATGGCTATGAGGTGGGTGCTTTTTCTCAGCTTGTGTGTGTGTGCGTGTGTGTGTATGTGTTAGATACACAGTTTTCTAAAGTAATAATGTGCCCCTTTGAAACTACAGAGTTGTGTTTGAATAGGACAAAGCTCTTAAAAGTAGAAGAATTTCTGATAAATTAAAATGTACCAGAAAACTATTCATGACAAAAACACTAAGAAGAGTTGAAATACATAGACCCAGTTGAGAAAAAGTACAGTGGTGCCTCAGTTTATGAATTTAACTTGTTCTGTGATTTTGGATAAGATGGCCACATTTGTGTTTGTGCAGGAAAGCCAGCCACAGTTGTGTTTGTCACCCCCTGTAGAGTTTGTAAAGTAAAACAAAATTCTGCCAAATGCTTTTGTTTGTGAACCAAGGTTGCTTGTATTTGCCACTCACAGATGGCAGTCTCCCTGATATGTAATAATGCCCATGGATTTATGAGGAAAAGACAGCATAGTAAGACAAAACATTTGAATGAATAGCTCATGAAAAGGAAACAGAAATGGCTTAAAACATGAAAAGACACTTAGCTTCACTCCTAGCTTCTCCATTCACTCAGGAAAGCCCTTTTTGTGTTCCCAGGCATTGTAGAATATAGTACTGGCCAAAAAGGCTGAACATCTGTCCCTAGGTGTTTAGGAGTTAGTTGGTAGAGAAGTGTTAATTACAACTACACAGTCAAAAAAAAAATAGGAGAAAACTACATGTATCAGATTGGTGAAATCCAGCAGGTTGATGACCACCTGTGTTGCTCATGAGACTGCAGAATTGGTCATCGCTGTTGGAAAACACATTCTGCCCCTGCAGAGGTTAATCCATGTCTGACCATCCAGCCCCACTCCAGGAATTAATCGCACACGTGAATGCACTTGCACAAAGAGATGTGTCTCCAAGGTCAACACTGCTAGTCATAGCCCAAGGCTGAAACATGTTAGCCGGAGGGGAAGTAGCTGAAGGTGGGTTCACGCATTTGAAGGGTGCTGTGCCTGTGAAGTAGAATTTGGAAGTTCCACTGAGCAAGATCAGTGCACTGAAAAGATCCCAGCCAGCAAGGCTGCATGCCTTGAACGACGCTGTTTGTTTGAAAAGAGAGAATGATTAAATATACATGTGTTAGCTAGGTTTTTTTTTTTTTTTTTTTTTTCAGCACCAGGGATTGAACTCACAACCTCACACCTGCTAGGGCAGGCACTTAAGCCACTGAGCCGAACTCCCGGCCCTAGTTTTTTGAGGCAGGGTTACACTGTGTAGCTCAGGCTGGTCTTGCCCTTGCGTTGTAGCCCAAGCGGGCCTCAAACTCACAACGCTGCTCCTACCTCAGCCTCCTGAGTGCTGGGATTAAAGGTGTGCGCCACCACGCCCGGCTAGCTATGTATTTCTTAAAAACTCTCTGCCCAGATGTGTTGGAGTGCACCTGTAATCCAGCACTCTGTGAAGCTGAGACAGGAAGATTGCAGTTTTGAACCCAGCCTGAGTGACTTAGCAAGATCCTGTCTCCACATACAGTTTTATTTTGTTTTATTTATTTTGTTTATTTTTTTGACTTTTTTTTTGATACTGGGGATTGAACTCACAACTTTGCACCTTCCAGGCAGGTGCTTAAGCCACTGAGCTAAATCCCCGGCATTTTTTTTTTGGCTTTTTGAGACAGGATCTCATTATATAATTCAGACTGGCCTTGAGCTCACTTTGTAGCCCAGTTTGGTCTCGAACTCACAACAATCCTCCTTCCTCAGTTTCCCGAGTGCTGGGATTACAGGCGTGAGCCATCACACCTGGCTTCCACATAAAATTTTAAAAAGGGGTTGGGAGTAAGGATGTAGCTCAGTACAAAGGCCCTGGGTTTGATCCTAGTACCAGAAGAAAACAGTCTCTGGAAGGTAAAAATTAAATGACCGCAGTGGGAAACTTGGGAGAATAAATGGATTAATAAAGGGTGTGTCGGGTGTTTTTACTTTGTATCTTTTTGTTACTTGAGTGAGGTGAATGTATTACTCAGAAACCTCAGTCATTAATATGGAGGCAGTTTCTGTTTTAAAACTAGATACATTGTTGCAGGATTCACCAGGAATTTGGGCTTAGGTAGAAGCCCCTCCTGTATGGCAGTCACCTGTATTCTGGGCTTCCTGGCTTCACATCTGGGTTGTCCTGTTCAGTTCAGATGAAAATTTCATTCTACCCTGTATGCTGCTCCCAGATTTGGATCCTGGGGACCCTGCTTTCCTTTTGTCACATGTTTAAAACTCAGACTGTCCATATCAAGTCGGCCAAGCAACCTGGCAGTCAATGCTCCAGACTTGGTGTCCCCTCTCCACGTCAGTGGTGACCCCTGTCAGGTCCTGGCCAGGCCTCCCCTCAGTGCTACACAAAGCTCCCATCTCATTCCAGCCCCCACCTTGGCTCGCTTGGTGCCTGGAAGGAAGGCCACTGCTTTGATTTTCACCTCTTCCCTGAAGAATCTTCCCTAGCTGCTTCTGCCTCCTTTGAGCTATTTCCTCTTCCTGGATTCCTTTGTTTCTCATGGGGGCAGAGCCTTTTGATTTCTGGGACTGTGTGCTACCTTATAATGCTGTTTGGGGTAGTGTTTCATCTCAACTGAACGTAATCTCTCTTGTGTATTATGTCAAAGGCTGTGAGATGCAAAGAATAAGATTTTGGGGGAAGGCCCTGATTTTACAATCCTCCTGTTACCCTGTACTTACTATTTTTTTGTCTTTTTGAGACAAAGTCTTGCTATGCAGTTCAGGCTGGCCTCGAGCTCATTTTGTAGCCCAGGCTGGTCTCAAATTTGCAATGATCCTCCCGCCTCAGCCTCCCAAGTGCTGGGATTACAGGTGTGCACCACCACGCCTGGCTTACCCCCGTACTTTCTAGGCCTCCCCCATGATCCTCTGTGAACCCCATGGTGAATGCAGAGGGGTCACAGGTGGAGTGCTTGGCTGGATGTGGCCGGTGCAGGGTGCAGAGTGCTGGCTTAGCACGCCCTGCCCTGGCTTTGATCCCTAGCGTTGTAACACAGAACCGAAAACACCAGCACTTGGTCCCTGTCCTTCCCCGTCTCCCTGCTTGTCCCCCATGTGCCTCTCATGACCATACCTGTGCTGGTCACCCGGGTGAGACTCACCTCTCCCTCTCCTCCAGTATGCCTTTCTGGTGACAGCGTCTGTGCAGTTTGCTGGCGGGATCGTCATCTTCTTTGGACTCCTGGTGTCACCAGAGGAAATCGGTGAGGAGAAGCTGTCTCTTCCTTTCACAGTGCCTTACAGTTAGGGGTCTGAGGTCTGGAGATGGGATCTTCTTTTCCTAGGGCTGCTAAGCTCCTCTCAGTGAATTACAGGAGCGGTTTTGCGTTTTGTATGCTGTGGGTGTAGTGGCTGGACCCAAGCAGCTGCTGGTGTTTGAGAGTGATGCACGCCACTTACACATGCAGGCAAACCTTAGTGTCTGCAAAACCTTTTTTTTTTTTTTTTTTTTTTTGCCATCCTGTGGATCAAACCTGGAGTTTCACTCATGCCAGGCAGGTGCTCTACTTCTGAGCTACATTTCTAACTTGGAAATAATTTTTATCAGTGGGACGCTGGCTAGAAATTAGCATGAATGTATTTCCAGTTTCACTTTTTTTGTTTGTTTAATACAGGGTCTCATGTAGTTGAGCCTGTCCTCAAACTCACTATGTTGTCCAGGCTAGCCTTAAATTCACACCAATTCTCCTGCCTCAGCCTCCTGAGTGCTGGGATTACAGGCATGTGCTACCATGCCCAGCTCCAGTTTCACTTCTTAAAACTGGTTTTTTTTCCTTCATAAGAATGATTGTTTGAGGCTGGGAATATAGATCAGTGGCAAAGTACTTGCCTGGCACGCCTGAGGGCCTAGTTTTGATCTCCAGCATCACATGCCCACACACACGCACAGAGATTCAGTATGAGAGTTACTTACGGTGAAACTTGGAATGTGTGCCAGTGCAACTGTAGAAGCAGAAAGGTATGCAATGTGTCCATCCCTGAGTAGTAGTATACAGCCTGTGTGACCTTAATTGGCCTTAGCTGACCTTGGTTGGTACTTCTACAAGATGGAAATAAAAATGGTGAGAACTCCAGAAGTAAAATAGAAAACCCTTTGCACCATGCCAGGTGCACAGTAGGTGCTTCAATACATGGCAGCTCTGGTTTTCATTTTAGGTCTCCCAGGTATTGAAGGAGAAGAAAACCTCGAAGAAGACTCACACAGGCCATTAATTAATGCTGAAAATGAAGATGAATATGAGCCTAATTATTCCATCCAGGAGACCAGTGCTGTCACCCAAGTGAAGGCCATAAGCTTTGGCCAGGCCTGCTGCCTGCCCGGAGTCATCCCGGTAAGGGCCGCTCCAGCCTCCTGTGGGGAACATCCGGGTACTTGCTCTGCCTGGGCTTGGACTGCTCGGGGCGGGCGGTGTCTCCAATGCCTGATTTCAGAAGTGTGGATGTGGGAATGTTGTGTGGTGTCCAAGGCTCTTCTGAGGCCTAATGCTGTCAGCAGGCCCTCCCTAGGATGAGCCAGAGAGTACCTATTTTCAGCTTTGGGGCACCCAAAAATGAAGGCACAGTGTGGGGCAGATGCTCATGGCAGATTGGGCCCAAGAATACTGTTTTTGCTGACCCTAGTGTGGCATGTGACTGTCTTTGACCTGCTCATGACGCATAGCCCAAGAAGGGTTTGGTTAGGTCACACCTGTGACCTTGGTGGCCTGCATCTCACCTGTTTGGGGTGGGGAACTCACCTACCCTGTTTGGAGGTCCCAAGCAGAGCGCTGCGGTTTCCAGGTGCTGTGTCCCAGTCTGCATGGCCTCTGCACTCGGGCAGCCTTGCCACATCTGCACGGACTCTTCAGTGGTTTTTCTGTCTGCTGCTGCAGGCACTGTGGCGCTGGTGTGGAAGTAGGGGGCTTGGGCTAAGTCTCCAGCTTCCCCACTTGTTTGTTGGGAGGCCTGGGGTGAGTGATTCAACCTGTCCTATGTCTCAGTCCCACTCGGGTTTCCTGTGGTCTAGAACACTGGAAAGTGTGGGGTGAATAAGAGCAAGGGATTTGTTTCTTACACAGTACTGGGGATTGAACCCAGAGCCTTCACACTGGGCTGTGTCTTCTGCCCTCTTGTTTTATTTTTGAGACAGGGTTTCACAAAGTTGCTCAGAATGGGCTTGAATTGTGCTGCCTCAGTTTCCCAGAATGCCGGGATCAAGGGAGTGTACCATCACACCTGGCTTTTTATTTCATTTTTTAGTGGTGTTTTATGAATATAACCCCCAGGTAGATTCAGTGTGCAAGTAGTTTCATATTTACTGTATCAACTCTTTTTGCCTGTGCCTCCAAGCTAAGAAAACGGAACTCTTCAAATAACTCAATGTGAATTAAAACAGCTCATTTTCCACAATTCTTTACCTCAAAGATATGGGGAATGCTGGTTCCCTTAGGCCTATTCTTATGCTAAGGTATTATCTTTCAGCTAGTTATGAAAATATTCCGTAGCAGGAGTTCATTGTTGAGACAGAATTGGAATTTGTTGTGCATGAGCTGGACCTCTTGCTGTTCCTTTGTCCTCACAGCCATTGTTCTCGTGGTGGGCAGGCTGGTGAGGAAGGAAGTCAACTTCAGCCTTTGTCCCTGCAGCGGGCTGTCCAGATGGGGTGCTGTGGTGACTGGGATGTGGCTCTCTGGGGGGTGGCTCCTGCCTGGCCAGGGAAGCGCTTTTAGCAGGTGATATCTGGGGACTGAGCTGCAGCTCCGGGGCCAAGAGCGTGTGTGCCAGACACCCTTTGAAGTCACCAGCTCCGCCCCTTCTCCTTTGATGCTAAATGTCAGGATTTCCTGGTAATAACCTGTTCAGTATTCAGAGGTTCAACCCAGCACCGTCTTAAGGCAGCTGCAGCTGTTTTCCCTCAGAAGAGAGGCACGAGGCCAAGGACGCCCATGTTCTTTCCTTTCTGACTTCCGGGGACGCTCCTTGTCGCCCGTGGCTGCAGGAGACTCACCGTGCAGGACGTAGAGTAGTTGCTTGCAGTAGAAGCTGTGATGCTTGCTAGGTGGATTTGCCCATGGCAAATGCTGAGCAGTGGCAAGAATACCGTCGCCTGCCTTCCGGGTTCCAGACACAGGTTCGTGTCTGCCACAGACCTGACAGGAGAAGAGCCTGGGGATGGCTAAGGAGAGGTGTCCGTGGTTTTCACTCCAAACCCCTTCTGGAAGCTGATGCCAGTGAAGAGAGGGGGAAGCCTGGATGAAATCAGGCAAATAGGAATTTGTAAACATGTTTTAATTTTTAAACCAGGTACCAAGCCCTTAGGGGGCTGAGGCAGGAGGATTGCTGTGAGTTTGAGGCCGGCCCAGGCTCCATAGTGAATTCAAGCCAGCCTGGACTACACAGCAAGATCCTGTCTCAAAACTCCCCAAAACGGAAAACAGATATTGTTGACCCCAAATGCTTGTATTTTATTTTACTTTGCTTTTTAACATTAAAGACTGTGGCCCAGGCTGGTTGTGGTGACACAGGCCTATAATCCCAGCACTCAGTGGAAGCAGGAGGGTTGCTGTGAGTGTGAGACCACCCTGGGCTATATAGTGAGTGCAAGGCCAGCCTAAGCTACATAGTGAGACCCTGTCTCAAAAAACAAAAACAGAAAAACCATGACAAGTTGTGACCTTGCTGTGCTCTTTGTCCCTTCCTGATGGTTTCATGTGTTCCTTGCAGTACTCCCTGGCCTATGCCTGCCTGAAGCTGGTGAATTACTCCTTCTTCTTCTGGCTGCCCTTCTATCTGAGTAACAACTTCGGCTGGAAGGAGGCTGAAGCCGACAAGTTGTCCATCTGGTATGATGTTGGTGGAATCATAGGTATGCTGGGACGCGTCTTCCTGGGAAAGGAAATTCTTCACTAGTAATCCAGCGGTGCAGAGCCAGGGGCGGGGTTGGTACCTTCCCACCTGACCACACTTCTGTATCCCCGGAAGGGAAAATTGCCTTGGTTCCTGTGGTCTGAGGAGCATCCACCAGATGTCCCGTAGCTCCTGGAACTCAGATTAGCACTCTCTGAACGTGGCAGTGCCACCCAAAAGGCTGACATCCCCTCTTCTTAATCACCCCCCTAACCTGTTACTGCCAAACCATGGTGGCTACATTTAATTTTAGTGAGGGGCAGTCCTTCATTAGTCATGTTTTAAATTAAAAAGCAGACCAATCAGGAAACGCATCCACAGCTACTTTTTTTTTTTTTTTTTTTTTTTTTTCCGGCACTGGGGATTGAACTCACAACCTTGCACTTGCCAGGGCAGGCGCTTAAGCCGCTGAGCCAAACTCCCCAGCTACAGCTACTTTTTGTAGGGAAAGCAGTAAGCAAGGGAGAGTGGATGGTTTTGGGGATTCTCTTTCTTTCACCCCGATGTTTCATTGTGGTGTCCTGTCCCCGTCGGCCTCTGTGGCGATGTGGGTCAGCTCATCTTCCTGCAGTGAAGGGCGGCGGGCCCTGGGGGAAGCTGGCGTCTTCACCGCTGGGCTGTGGCGCGCAGCAGTCAGGGTCGGGGGTGCAGGTCCTGACCGCTGTGCTCTCTGTGCTCAGGCGGGACGCTGCAAGGTTTCATCTCCGACGTCCTGCAGAAGAGAGCGCCAGTGCTGGCCCTCAGCCTGCTCCTGGCAGTCGGCTCCCTTGTGGGGTACAGCCGTGAGTATCCCCGCCTCCATGGTATGGCTGCAAGCGCGTGCTCAGAGCCTGGCCACCTCCACAGGTCCGGGGCGCCGGGAGCACCGTGGCACACGGCGTTGTTTGTGTCAGGAGGAAGCTGGCAGCGCTCCTGCTTTGTGGGTTTGTTTAGAGGCTTGCTCGGAGCATATGCGCTTTGTGTGAGGGGTGGCTCCAGAGGGACCGTATTAGAGCCAATAAAACAATAAAAGGGGCAAGATTTCAAAAGCGGCCGAGGCTAATTAGCCAGCGTGAGATGCATCCCTTAAGATACTGCCGATCTGGGCAAGGCTTTCCCTGGCTTTTAGAAGTCTCGTTAGCTTGAGGCAGACAGACAAATAAAAACTGGCAGAGGCGGTGAGAGTCGCCTCTCTTTGTTGTCCAGGGAGGGATTCGTGAGGTCGCAGAGACCCAGACCTTTGTGTGCTCTTGATGGAGCTCTGTGTCATTGTTGCCCCAGTCACCGCACTGCGTCTGTATCTCCTCACAGGGTCTCCCAACAACAAATCCATCAACGCGCTCCTGATGACGGTGACAGGTACTGTGGCCCCTGTGACTGCCCCATCTTCTGAAACTGTCCCCTTCAGCTTGAGTGCTACTGAAGCCTTACTTAGTCATGGAGAACTCAAACAACAGAAGAACATCTCCTTTTCCAGATTCTGTTTAAAATTAATTATTATTATTTTTGGTGGGACTAGGTAGTGAACCAGGGTGTGCCGTGCTATACCCCAAGCCTTTTTGTATTTTATTTTCAGACAAGATATCGCTAATCTCAAACTTGCACTTCCCCTGCCTCAGCCTCCTGAGTAGTTGGGATTTCTTTGATTTTTTTCGGTAGACATTTGCACAGGGGAATTGGTATAGGTATGAAACACATGTCAATTATTTTTTTCCCCACTTCTCCTCCTTCCCTTTGTAGTTGGGATTTCAGGCATGCACCGCCACACATCTTTTTCCAGATTCTGTTCTCTGCTTGTTGGTCATTTCCACCCTCTTGAGACAGAAGCTGTCCCTATAAATTGTCTGTTGAGTCAGAGTCCTTTTGTGTAGTCCTTGTACTCATGATCCTCCTGCCTTGGCCTCCTGAGAGCTGGAATTACAGGATTGCATCCCCATGTCCAACTTGAATATTGCTTTTTTTTTTTTTTTTTGTGGCATCAGGGATCGAACTCACAACCTTGCACCTGCCAGGGCAGGCACTTAAGCCACTGAGCCGAACTCCCGGCCCTAGTTTTTTGAGGCAGGGTCGCACTATGTAGCTCAGGCTGGTCTTGCACTTGCGTTGTAGCCCAAGCGGGCCTCGAACTCACAACGCTCCTCCTACCTCAGCCTCCCGAGTGCTGGGATTAAAGGCGTGCACCACCATGCCGCCACCACGCCCGGCTGCTTTTTTTTTTTGTGCCTGAAATTGATCTCAGGACCTTGTGTTTACCAGGCAGGCACTGTGCTGCTGAGCTATATCCCTGGCCCTCAGTATCACATTTTTTGATTGCTGCTTCAGCTTTGGAAAGAGACTTTGGAAGATGCCACATTGGAAACCAGTTCACCAGCTTACAAAAGTTCAAGCTGATTAGTTTTTCCTTTGTTGTTAGAATTGGTTAGTCTGTCTTCACTCGAGCACTAGATGAAATAGTTGGTTGCAATTAGGGGACCATGGTATGGAAAGATTGCTTTTGTTTTTTGTATGGGGAATCAAACTCATGACCTCATGCTTGCCAGGCAGGAGCTGTGCTGCTGAGGTATATCCCTAGCCCCAAGACTGCTAATTTTCTAAACCTCACATCTCATCAGGGATGAGCTACTTACATTGTGCGAGGCACACAACCCTGGCTGGGGCTATGGCAGATTCCCAGGCACCAGCAAGGTGTTGAAGAGAAGCCCCCGTACCATGGAAGTGGTCTTTTCCTCTCCCCTCTGGTTTTCAGTGTGTTTGGTGACTTTGGATTGACAAGCACCTGTGTGATAGAACCATGCTGTGAAGGAATTTGACAAGCTAGTCAGTTAGTTATTGATGAGTGGAAACTTCACAGGAGTGGAAAGGCTTCATATTTTGCTGTATTTCTTACATTGTGAGGTTCTATAAATATACTAGAGCAACCAGGTGTAGTGGTGCATACCTGTAATACCAGCACTCAGCAGGCTGAGTCAGGAGGATTACCGTAAGTTCAAGGCCAGCCTGAGCTACATAGTGTGTTCAAGGCCAGCCTGAACTACGTAACGAGTCCCTGTCTCAAAAACAAAACAACACAAAACACTAGATTGTTACATAATTCATAAAGGGATTTCAGAAAGTGAATGCCATTTTAAATATATTCTCTGCAGTTTCCTTTTATTTTGTTTTTCTCCAATATATCAATTATCAGGATGATATTTTGATACTCAGTGGATTGCTCGTGGTGTTCAGAATCACTATTAATAAGAACCCACTCTGTGACTGCAGGATTTTTTATCGGTGGTCCTTCTAACATGATCAGCTCAGCAATTTCTGCAGACCTGGGTCGCCAGGAGCTGATCCAAGGCAGCAGCGAGGCCTTGGCGACTGTCACGGGCATCGTGGATGGGACCGGGAGCATTGGTGCCGCAGTGGGCCAGGTGAGGTGGTGGGGCAGGGCGCCTGTGAGCTGCGGAGTTTTGTGCTGGCAGCCTTAGGTGTCTCCTCTCCTGCATGGTCCCGCCGATGTGGCCACTGTGGAAGCCCTCAGGCCCTCTACCTGATTGAATTCCTCCTTCTGACTTTGACTTCTAGATTCTTCTCACTTCCTGAGGCTGATCTTCTGTCCGCACTGCCACCCGCTTTCTCCTGGGTTGAACGTGGCATTCCAGAGGGGCACACAGGACACACATGCTTCTTCTCATGCCTGCCTGTGTGCAAACCCTGCCTGCCTTCCACTCTCCAGGGTCGCTCTGTGTCCCTCTTGCAGACACTGGGGTAAACCTCCTCTCTGCCTGCATCTCCACCACACGCCCGTGGCATCTCACTACCTCTGAGTTGCAGTTTCCCAGACATCTGCTTCAGAATTTGAGGTGTCATGTGTCCAGCACACAGCTCATTGCAGACTTGCTCGGTAGAGCCTGGAATCTGTTCACCAGGCCTTCCTGGGATTCTTACATGACCTGACATCAAGGGCCTCTGAGGAGCCAAGATTGCCTACCATGTGCAGCCAGAGTGACTTGTGTTGTGCATTGTGGCTGTCATTCAGGTTTTCTCGTTCAAGTGTCTCTTGTTTGGGACACTCAGGAGATTCCTGGCTGTACTCCTCAGGGCCATGGGGTGCTAACTTTACCAATCCAGAAGTCACCTGTGTGGGTAAAATAACTGAACCTTTGAGAGTAGATCAGGCCTTTAGTGAGGAATAGCGTAGGCAGAAACTCAAGGAGCGTGCAGTGGTCAGGAGGTGGGAGCACCAGGTCACGGGGAGTCAGGGAGACCACTGGTGAGGCCCTAGTGGAGAGAGGCTGGGAGAAGGTCAGAAGATTCTTAGTGTTGACTTTCAGGAGGTCACGAATGGCCCAGAAGTGTGCTGTTGGGCTCGCTTGCAGGTGGTTGGCCGTGGTTAATGGAGCTGGTATGGAGACGAAGTGAGCCATCTTTAGTGCTATCCCACTGAGCCATGCACGCTACAGTGATCACTGTCTGCACCCACACAGTGTGAGCTTCATGAGCCTGGCAGATTGGCCTGTGTGCTGTTGTGGCCCTCATACTATAGCTCGGCCTGCCCCACAGAAGACGGTCCAGTGTTTGGTGAATGATCACAGAATGAATGAATGATGCATCAACAGGCTTAGCATACTTGACTATATGATTCAAGGGAAAAAATAAAGAAAATGCTTAGCAAAGTCTGGAGAATTGCATACTTGATCACACTCTGGAGTGCTAATAAGAATATGCTGACGGTTACCAGTTCGTGTGTCTTCCTAGTTGAAGGAAAGGGTATCTGTACTGGGTATCCTGTGACCACACACTATATTTTTGTTATCTTTTCTCATGTTTTCTTCATTAAGCAAATGAGTGAATTGGGATGAGCCTTTCCAGGTGCTTGCCTTGACTTAGACCATCTCACTGGGTGCCAGTGTCGGGTCCTGCGCAGTGCATGCGGCCAGTGTTAGTGACGTGGTGTTGGGGGAGTGCGTGGGGCTGTGCACGTCCCTCCTCTGTGGTGATTTCTGAGTGATTTCCTGTTGGTTGTCGGGGGGAATCACAGACCCCATGACTTGAGATCGAAGCTCACAGCCTCTCGTTCGTCCCCCCACTCCCCTGAGTAATGTTGGTGCCTCCACCTCCCTGACTCCTCCAGGAAGGATTCACTGTTCTTTCCTCCCTGCTGCCTTAACGATTGATGTACACCTCCGGCATCTGTGGTCAGCTGGTTTTCAACAAGGGTGCCATGGCCGTTCAGTGGGGAAAGAATGTTCTCGTTAACAAATGATGTTGGCAAGGCTGGGTATTTGCATAGAATGGATATCCATAAACGAATGAAGTTGGACCCTTACCTTATGTGATACAGAAATTAACTCCAAATGGCTTAAAGACCTAACTTTATGCCGGGCGTGGTGGCGCATGCCTTTAATCCCAGCACTCAGGAGGCTGAGGTAGGAGGAGTGTTGCGAGTTCAAGGCCGGCTTGGGCTACAACACGAGCGTGAGGCTGACCTGAGCTACACAGTGCAACCCTGCCTCAAAAAACCAGGGCTGGTAGTTTGGCTCAGTGACTTAAGCGCCTGTCTGACAGGCGCGAGGTTGTGAGTTCAATTCCTGGTGCCGCAAAAAAAAAAAAAAAAAAAGACCTAACTTTATAAACTAAAGCTAGGTGGGTTTTTTTGTTTTGTTTTGTTTTGTTTTGCAGCATCTGGGATCGAACTCACAACCTCGCACCTGCCAGGGCAGGCATTTAAGCCACTGAGCCAAACTCCCAGCCCTAGTTTTTTTGAGGCGGGGTTGCACTATGTAGCTCAGGCCGGCCTCGCGCTCTCGTTGTAGCCCAAGCTGGCCTCGAACTCACAAAGCTCCTCCTACCTCAGCCTCCCGAGTGCTGGGATTAAAGGCGTGTGCCACCATTCCCGGCTTGAACTAAAGCTATTAAACCCTTAGAACAAAATAGACAAATCTTCATAACAAATACTGTACTACAAGTAGCCAGTAGGCACTCAAAAGATTCTCAACACCCTTATTCATTAGGGAAATGAGAATTAAGAATATGGTGAGATGGGGCTTCATACCTTCTAGGGTGGTATAATTAAGAACTGTGAGGGTAACAAGCATTGATGAGAATGAGGAGAAATCCGAGCACTGCATTGCTCATGGGAATGTAGACTGGTACTGGTGGTGTGGGAAATACCTTGGTGAGCCCTCCAAAAAAAAAAAATAGACTGACCATACCATATGATCCAGTAATTGTACTGCTAGATAAATTCTCTCTTTTTTTTTGTATCAGGGATCGAACTCACAGCCTCGCACTTGCCAGGTAGGCGCTTGTGCCACTGAGCTAAATACCCAGCCGATAAATTCTCAAAAGACTTGAAAACAGGAACTCAAGTGTTTATGCGCCAGTGTTCATTGCTGTGTTACTGATGGTAACTAAAAGTTGGAAACAACTTAAATGTTCAACAGATGTATGAATAAACAAGCTGTGGTGTGTGGAGTACTCTGAAAAAGGAACGAAGTTCTAATACATGTTTACAGCATAGGTGAATCTTAAAAATGTCATGCTAAGTGAACTAAGCTAGACACAAAAGGACCACAATTGCATGGTTCCATTTACATGGAACACCCACAATAGGCAAATTCATAGAGATAGAAGGCAGATTGTAGGTTGCCAGGGGCAGGGTAAGTGGGTGATAAGGCATTACTGCTTACTAAGTGTAGGTTTTCTTTTTTTCTTTTTTTTTGAGACAGGGTCTCACTACATAACCCATCCTGCCTCAACCTCCTGAGTGCTAAAATTACAGGCATGTGCCACCATACTTGGCCTAAGTGTAGGGTTTCCATTACTTAGTGAAAATATTTTGGAAATAGTGTGATGGTTGTACAGCATTGTGAATGTACTATGTTTAAAGATGCTTAAAACAAACCGGGCGTGGTGGCACACGCCTTTAATCCCAGCACTCGGTAGGCTGAGGTAGGAGGAGCGTTGTGAGTTCGAGGCCGGCTTGGGCTACAACATGAGCAAGGCTGGCCTGAGCCATAGTGCGACCCTGCCTCACAAAAACTAGGGCTGGGAGGTTGCTCAGTGGCTTAAGCGCCTGTCTGGCAGGCGTAAGGTTGTGAGTTCGATCCCCAGTGCCACACACATGCACGCACAAAAAGATTAAAATGGTAAGTTTTGTGTTAGATGTATTTTATCATAGTAAAAGAAAACAGGTTAAATGCTATTAGAGTCTTTTCATTAATTAAAAGTAAAGTAGAAGAGGGTGCTGTGGATTGGGGCAAGAGTCCATAAGTCCTGGGAGCCACTGATGGGAAGCGGGCAGCTCCCTTCAGAGCCTGCAGGTGTTGGCTGTGGTGCCTCCTGCTGGGGGACAGCAGTTAAGCAGGCGGCTCGAGGGCGCTGCCTTCTGTCTGGGGCCCTGAGTGAGGACACACCCTCTGGGCCTGCCCCTCTGTTACGTGCTGTGCGGGTTAGGACTGCAGAGCTCTGCTCCATCCCTGGCTCACTTCCTGATGGCTAAAATGGCTGTGCTTAATCCACTTTTCAGCCACTTCATTTTGTTAATTTCCAAAGGGTGACACTGTGATTTCTTTCTCTCCCTTTTAGTATTTGGTGTCTTTGATCCAGGACAACCTAGGCTGGATGTGGGTTTTCTACTTTTTCATTCTCATGGTAAGTGTTCCTTTTTAAAGTTTTTTTTAACTGGTCATGTTTCTCAGTAGTTTAGTTCAGAGCATTTTCCTAAGTCACTTCTGAAAACCAGCAAAATTGCTGGCTGCTTTTTAAGACTCTTGCAAAAAGTACCATTTCTTAGTCTGAAAAGCAGAGTCTTTTCTGAGTAGGGGAAGGACTCTTACTAAGTGCAGCGAGGGTTGCCAGATAAAGTCCAGAACAACAGGTCTTCCTTATGGGTCACCCAGCATCGATTACCGTACTTCTCTGGCTGCTCAGTCTCTGCTGAATATCGTTTGGGATTGTGAAGGGAATATAGCATGTGCCACGCCACAGAGGGTCAACTCAAGCTAACACTGCGCTGTGTGCAGGTGCCAGAGTGACGGTGGTCTCGGAGGAAATAGTTGTTACCTCAGTCTGATTTTATACTTTCTGGGAAATGGCCAATGCAGAAAAAGGCCTGTGCTTTTAGAATGTTGCTTTCTGACCAGGCTTGGTGGCGCATATTTGTAATTTCAGCTTTCAGAAAGCTGAGGCAGGAATTATGAAGTCAAGGCCAGCCTGGGCTACAGTGACTTCAAGGCTGGCCTAGACTATGTAGTGGGACCGTATTGCTAAAAACCTGAAAAGAAAGTTCTTTCTGTTGAATAGGTGTGTGAGTACTCTGTCACATTATTGTTGGGACGGGTCTGCCCGAGGGTCTAGCGATGGCCTTAGGGTGTATTCAGTGTGCTGTCCTTAGGGTAGGCCGTCCTGGCTGGAGGGAGCCCCGCTCTGAACTGCTGCAGGGCCCGGGATAGCCAGCTCCAGCAGGCCTGGCACAGTCTCATTCTTGCCTTTGGCTTCCAGAGACTGTGCTCTACCCTGCCATTCTGTTCTGATGCTCCTGCTGACGAGACACACTGGGGACTGTTGTAGCAAACAAAGCTGGGTCTACTAGCAGTGACCTGCTTTTCATCCACATGCCTAACAGTTTTTTGTTCTGCCTGTGACCATCGAGCTTTCATTGTTTTGTTTTGTTTGACAACTGTTATGATACTTAAGTATTTTGTGTGATATTAAGTATAATCTTCAAAAGTCATTTTCTAAGCCATTAAAGGGTAAGTTATCTTTTAATTGTTCACATCCACTGCTGTGTTCCAAACACGAATCCCTGACAGCAGGGAAGGGTCGCGCGTATCTCTTGCTCTTTCTTTTCACAGACGAGCTGTACGATTCTGTTCATCTCCCCACTGATCACGAGGGAGGTGTCTGCTCTGGTGCAGCGGAGACAAGCTCACGTGTTGGGCGAGTGACTGGTGCTCACGAGGAGCAAAGGCCAGTGGGGACACACAAGGACTGTTCGGTCTTGGACTGTCTCCGCACCAGCCTGACCTCAGCGTGGGAGGCCTCACCACTGCTGGCCCCCCAGGACCCCGGCCAGCAGGAAGGCTGTGCTGGATTTCCTACACTACAGAATTATTGTAATGACTTCTGTTGTTGTTTCCTGAATGAATGCGAAGCTGCCAGTGTCTTCGTTTGGCCTATTGAGGTTTGTCCTTTTAACCGTAATTGTCCCAGCCTTGGACCCCTGTTCGCCAGCCCCAGAATTTGAGGGCACAGGAGACAGTGTTTGCTTGAGTAACGTGTTCACAGAGAGCAGCGCACCTCTGAAGCATTGATTGTGATGCAGACGGCTCCAGCAGACGGAGCCATGAGCCTGCCTGGGACAAAGAATGCCTTACTGCGAGGTGCATCCCCGTCTCCAAGGCAACCGCTCCAGACGCAGACATAGCTTCGCGTTAGTGCTGACTTGTTCTCCTCTGACTGCGCACGGTGACTTTGGCTCCTGGAGTGTTTAGTCTTCCTTTGTGACGTTCAGCATTGTTGTGACCATTCCAGTATGTGGCCTTGACTCCAGATTTATGGCCTGGGCACTGCAGGGTCCTCTGGGAGCCAATTCACGTGAGTCCCTCTTTTGGGAGGATGAATCTCTGTCACAGGTGGGTTCTGGGGTTACCACAGCAGAAGACTGAATTGGAGAAAAGGAGAGATGTGTCACCCCTGAGGTAGGAAGTGACAGGTCATGTTGGTGGTTCCCAGAATCAGAAGAACGTCTCTTCTGTGCAAGGCGTCAAGTGTCCGTCTGCAAGGCTGTGAATTTGTGATCAGTCACCATGTTAAGGTCACGCTGTGTGTATATTTAAATGATGTAAACAAACAGGAAAACGTGCAATGTTGAGGGATGCATTGGGTTAGGGGGTAGTTTTTTCAGTCGCTTACCTTATTCTCTGAAATGTGGTTTGTCAGTGAACTTGTTAATGTTATTTAATCATGCTGGTTTCTGGTCACTTTATCCATCATTTACTGACATAAGGGGAAAATATGAAACACAGGAAAGGGAAATAAACTGACTTTTGTAATAAACAGCCCTCTGTTTTGGTTATTTAATCTCGGCCACGAGCTTTGCATCATATTTGTTTCATTTCCATTGTGGTTGGGGTGGGTCCAAGGGTCTGGCGTCTGGCCCAGCGCCGAGCTCTGCCTTTGAGATTGATTGGTGTCTTTCCGCTCCGGGCAGTGAGTGTTACCAGTCGTGGGCACTGGTCCCACAACCTCGCTAGGCCATGCAGCTGACCCCACTGCCAGCCCCGGTTCCCAGGCTCTGTGAAGAGGACTCTGCCCTAGCCGGAAGCCAGTACACGCCGAGTTAGGATGAGCTGCACACTTGGGCTTTAAGATCCGTCTAGGCCATTGCGGGTGAACCTGTGCACATGTGCTGCAGGAGGCTGTTTGTATCAGTGACCACTCTAAAAGGTTCACCATCACTGCTCTCGGTGAACCCTGTCTTCTCGTGAATCCTGTCAGTACCATGAACCTCAGTTTCCAGGGCCCCTTGTCACCAGCAAGGTTGCATTTTTTGCACCCACGACAGCTGTGGGGGTGAGTACTCTGTCCACAACTGTTCCTGAGGTGAAACTAGAAATAAAACAAATGCTTAGCATTGGACAAAATGAGATACTGCTTCATGGATCTTTTCCGGTTCTCATTCTGCCAATCTATGCAGGAATTAACTTCAGCAAACACCACAAGGTTAACCTCACCTATTCATTGTTTCCCTTTAAGAAGAGGCTATACCAAAAGCCCATTTAAAATGTGTCCTCTGTCAATTGAAATAATTGGAAAAATGTAAAGTGCAGTGGGAGGCTTTTATATATCAAATAAAGGATTATTGGATGTGAAAAATTGCCTTTCAAGTTTCTCAAAGTAAAAACAACAATTAAAAGTTCTTTAAATAATAATTAAACAGCAAAGAAAAGAAATTTTTTGTGTGAGTGTGTGTGTGGTACAGGGCCTCCACATGCCAGATGCTTAATCACTGAGCCACTCTCCCAGCCCCAGAGGGCTGCTGCTTTTTCTGTTTGTTGTTTTTTTTAGGCAGGGTCTCACTATGGTTCAGGCTGGCACTGACCTCACTGTAACCCAGGCTGACCTTGAACTTGTGGTGATCCTCCTGCCTCAGCCTCCTGAGTGTTGGAATTATAGGCATGGGACATCACACCTGACGTGCAGCATTTTATTTTATTTTGTTTTATTTTATTTTTCTGCAGCATTTTAATGTATTGATTCTCCTTATCTCCTGCCCCCTTTCTCAGCTTCTCTTCTGTTAAACTTTGCTGGTTTCCTTTCTATAAAGGATGTCACTGACTTTCCCTAGTGAGCTCTTTTGCAGTATACCAGTCACTGTTAAACCCTCAGTGACTAAGAAGCATCAGGGAGAAGACAGTGTCCAGGGGTGACAACTGCCTGTGCAGTTGCCAGTGGGTATCGTGCAGGGACATGGGCTTGACCCGGTTACCTCAGCCCTTCCCACCTGTGACTGCCCTGCCAGTTGCCTGCATGAATGGGTCTTGTGTCCCGAAGGTCAGGAGTCTTGAGAATCTGAAAGGCACTGGCCCTCTCCCCAGATCAGAACACATCCTTGACAGTTTCTGCCATGCCATTTTTACTCTCTGTGCTCTTAATCTTGGTTTTCTTTTTTGAATCTTTGTTTTCAAGGCCTGACCAATGCTGTCTGGTCTAGGAAACCTTTCCTACCCCTCCGTCATCTCTCCTTGCTTTGTTGTCACATCAGTGTCCTATCCTGGTCCTGCTTGGGTGTCAGCGTACCCCAGGGACTGTTGGTCTCATGTCGCTGGTGCTGGCTGGAGGTTGCTCCTGTTGGAGGAGGAGGAGGAGGAGCAGGTGGTGGCTGCGGGGTGGCAGCAGCAGCTTGTGGAGGTAGGCAGGGCAGATCGCAGCAACACTGTCCTCGTGCCTCAGCTGGCCCATCATCAGACCCTGTGGCTTTGTGGTGCGGCCTCATCCTGGTGTGTCAGCAGCAGGGAGCCTGGTGCTCAGGCTGCTCTCTCCCCTGCACTTCCGACCACCCCCGTGCCATGCCCCTGTCTTTGTCACCCTGCTGATGATGCCCCTTGCTTCACCTGCTGTCTAGATCCCTCAGCTTAGACCACACTGTGGCCTAGGCCCCAAGTGGTTTTACTGCTTGGTTGTTTTCTCCAGTTGTTTCTGGCTAAGGCGCTTCCTCAATTAAACAGTGAGTAGCACCAGAGTTGGTGGCGTTGTGGCCTTATGTCCAAGGACCCAGCAGCCGCTGGATCAGGACAGGCCGATTTGCCTTCCCTGCTGCCTCTTGTACGCTCACGTTCCATCGCAGCTTCCTCTCTTCTCCTTCATTGCTGTGCAAGGCAGGTGCGTGTTGGCATGTATCTAGAAGCTGGCCAACCCAGATGGCTTCAGTGGTTAGAGGCGTGCTTGTGAGTGTCACCCCGCACAAAGAGGCTAATGTTACTATAGTGCATTTTAAAAGCACAGCTATGTAACAGTTACACATATACTTATAAATGATTAAATCTCATATTTGAAGAGGAACTCTTTGCCTGGACACCTGGTAGTCTTTGCATCATTAAACACATGCCATGCCAAGTGTGGGGCGCACCTCTCATCCCAGCGCTCTGGGAGACAAAGACAGGAGGATTGCAAGTTTGAGCCCAGCCTGGGTGACCTAATAAGACCCTGTCTCAAAGTGAAAAATACAAGCAGGTCTGGGGATGGAGTTCAGTTTGAAGGCCCTGGGTTCAATCTTAAGCACCACAGAAAGAAGGTGAGCGCCTTGTGTGTGCACCCGCCTTTACCCTCTCCTCCCGTTCCGTCTGCCCCCCAGCGGCTTTGCGCTTGAGGGTGAGGCCTGCGGCTTGGCAGGGGAGTGTTTCCCAGGGTGGCGTGAGCCAGCCTGTGCTGAGAGCAGAACTCAGCAGACACTAGGCCTTTCCCCCACAGCGTGTCCCACGATGTTGTGTGGTACCCCTCTCCTAACTCTAGGCCTTGACTCTCATCTGGGGTGCTCTGTTCCCGGGTGCCCAAAGGGTGGGCAGAGCTGCCAGGGAGGTCTCGTGGGAAGATACCCCACCTGCTGCAGGGCTCAGGCCCCCAGAGCTGCAGGGTCTTAGCCTCCCTCTGCAGTGGCTTTCTGTTCTACATTTGCCTCTGATTTTTAAATTTTACTTGTTTATTTATTTATTTTGAGACGGAGTCTCACTAAGTAGTTAGGCTGGCCTTGCACTCACTGTGTAGCCTCAGCTGGCCTTGAACTTGAGGTGATCCTCCTGCCTCAGCTTTCTAAATGCTGGGATTACTGACGTGCACCAGCACATCTGTTTTAAGTGTGCCTCTTTAAAAAGCGCCTCATTCATTCTGTTCCTTGGTCCTGCTGTTTGAGTCTGAGAAGAATTCTGTCACCCAATAAACCCCGCACTACAGCTGCTCACCTTTTCCGTGCAGGGACAGTCAGCCGAGGTGTGATTGTCTCCTCACTGGCTTCCCCAACCTGATGGCGCCTCCTGAGGCTCCTGCTCAGTGACCCTCTTTCTGCTAACAAATGTTTCTTTAACTTGGAACGAGCATCTCGCCTCCAGAGTGCCACTGATTATGTTTTTACTCTTTGCATTGCCCTGTGGGTGAAGAAAAAATTGTTTTCCTCTCAGCTCTTCAGAAATTAGACAAAAAGTAGCAAAATCATTTGAAACTCTTTTCAGTTCCCCTTATCCCTGTGGCCCGAAGAAGTTGCTGTCTCAGAATGTCAGCATCAGAGGAGCGAGGATACAAGGGCCACCCTGTAGCAGGGACCAGGACCAGGGGGATTTAATGGGATAATTGTATTTAGGTAAAACCTTTCATGCAGAACTTCAAAGGCCTCTGCCCTGGTTAGTAGTTATTATCACTGAGCCCTGGAGAGTGATGTGAGGGTGCCACGCCCTTTGATTTGTGCATGTGTACCTGTGTGCATTTATTTACTTAGTGTTTTGTTTTCCCAGGTGCTCACTGTGGAAAGCATAGCTGTCTTGTGGTTGGTTTCCATTAGAAATCAGTACCTGACCGTAGTGCAGTGTTTTGTCTCTGCTTCAGAGAATAAAGGTGTGAATGATGACGTCAAATAAGAAAGAGAGGTGTAACTGGGCATGGTGGTGCATGCCTATAGTACCAGCGCTTGGGATACCGAGGCAGAAGGATCTTTGTGAATTCAGCCTGGACTACATAGCGAGACCCTGTCTCAAAAAAAAAAAAAAAAAAAAAAACAGAAACAAAAGAGCAACCCTGTGGAGGAGGAGGACAGGCTGGGAGAGGCCGGGACTCTTCCCCAGGTACCCCAGGGTCATAGTGTCTTTCCCGACCTGGTGCTGCCAGTTGGGTACCTTGAAGAGGTGGCTGCGTATGCAAGCTCTTCTCCCAAGTTCCGTGAGGTCCCCGGATTTGTCAGTTAGTAGAATTTTTGAGACAAGTCCATGCCAGGACTGAAGGACAGAGCCCTAATTAAGTGCAGCAGGGCTGAAGCCCAGTCTGCAATCAATTAGCAGTGCTAAGAGACCCTCTGGATGAGGGGTCAGGTGCGAACAGGCTGGTGGGAGTGACGGGAATGGCCAGCACTGTCCCCTCTGCGCTCCGTGTGGCTTGGGCTGCCTGGGCCAGTGGAGAGAGTGCCCATGTTTTCCTGCCTCTTCCCCAAAAGAAACCGTCCTGCCCTGCCACGCTTCCCTGTGGCAGGCCGCTCGGCCTCCGTCCTCAGCAGGGGGAGACAGAGTCTCACAGAAGCCGATGCTGCGCTTCTGGGCCCCATGTGCTGAGGTTTCATTTCCTGATTACTTTAGAAGCATTGTTTGGAAGCCTCCCGCTCCTCCTGCAGCTCCTCTCCCTTCTGTCCGATTCTCTCCTGGCCTCCTTGTCCCCAGAAAGTGACCTCCAGGCCAGCAAAGATTCCGTCCCCTGTCCCCCTTCTGGGCCTCGCCCAAGTCCCAGAGGAGCCCACTGTCCATAACTGATCTCCCAGAGCGCTGGGGTAACAGGTGTGCACACTCACTTTCGGCTTTGTGTTGTTTTGGTGTTTTGGGACAATCGCCCCATGCTGCCCAGGCTGGCCCTGAGCTTGCTATGTAGCCCACACTGGGTTTCAATTTGTGATCCTCCTGCCTCAGCCTCCTGAGTGCTAGGATTCCAGACATGCGCAACCATAGCTGGCTCTGGAATTCAGCCTTGCATGAGAATTAGAGCTGAAAGGGAATCTAAGTCTGCCTCCTGCCTGTATGTGAATTCCCCTGTCTCTACAGCAGGTCACTGCCCCCTGCTTGGGAATCGTGCTCTTTCTTGCAACAACAGAGCACCAGTCCATCACTAGGTAATCCTGATCTTGGGAAAATTATTATCCTACTGTATGAAAATCTCCATACAAGCCAGATGTGGTGGCACACGCCTGTAATCCCAACACTCAGGAGGCTTAGGCAGGAGGATCCTTGGAAGTTTGAGACCAGCCTGGGCTACAAAATGAGCTTAAGGCCAGCCTGAAGTGCACAGCAAGGCCCTGTCTTAGAAAGACAAGAAAGCAAAACAAACACTCCGCACAGTTTCTTCCATTATTCCTAATTCTTTCTAAATCTTCAATCCCCGGTGCAGCAAAAAAAAAAAAAAAAAAAAAAAAAAAAAAAAAAAATCAACACAGATTTGTATTTTATCTTGATATATTGGAAGGCAACTTCCATTTCCTTTTCAAAGACTTTTCAGGCTTCTAATCTTGAAGTTTTATACCTGCTCTTCCCCCAGATGTTGGCTTCTGAGTGAGTCTGACAGTCCCATGCCTGCTTTTTATTGTTGGATATCTTCTGTCTCCATCTCTGTCTCTCTCTCTTTGGTGTTTTGTGTTAGGGTCTTGCTATGTAGTCCAGGCTCCGGAATAGCCTTTTCTCACTGTAACCTACAGTGGCCTCAAACTGGCAGCGATTCTCCTACCTCAGCCTCCCAAGTGCTGGGATTACAGGTGTGCACCACCACACCTGGCCCCTTATCCTTTGACCTCCCCTTGTCTTTCTAATTTTATTTCTCCATTTCCTCTTTATTAATCCTCAGCCCCAAGAAAATTGCAACCAGTGTGTTCCTCTTCAGCCTTGTCTTCACTGTTTGTAAGACTCCATAAAGTCAGGGCTGTAGCCTAGCCAGGTAATTTCGGCTCTGGGGCTCGGACTTAGGGCCCATGCATGCTAAGCAGGAGTGCTACCACTGAGCCATGTTCCCAGTCCCTCAGATCATTTTCAGTCCCCTACTGGGCTGCTGGCCAGACAACGGGTAGGACTGCAGTAAATGTTTAATGTGAACCCTGAACGTTTAGTAAGTGTTTAATTTGCTCTGTTCTCGTACTTGCTTTGGAAAGTTCCACTTTTTCACATTTCTCTAAAACCCCCAGATGACTACCAAATTTTTATCTCTAGCCCAATTTGTTACTCATTTCCAGCCTCAGATGGCTGCAGATGGCAGAAGCACTAGTGGCTTGGCTCGGGCCCCAGGGCGGGAGAGGCCTGCAGGTCACTAGGGTGTTGCAAGGTAGATGGCGGCTTTTCTCCTGCCTGTCATCTCCTTATCTCATCCTCCTGGTGTCTCTGAGTAGCCTTGGGTGTCATAGCTTATCTGTGATTCTTTTTGGGACCAGCTTGTTAGGCAAGTGCTCTACCACTGAGCTACCACATTCCCCAGCCCAGCCTAAGCATCCATGCATCTACTCACCCATCTGTTTGCCTATCTATTTATTCATTTGTTGGTACTGGGATTAAACCCAGGATCTTTGCACGGAGCTCCGTCCCCAGCCTTTTTTCTTTTTTCGCATGAAGTCTCACTAAATTGCTAAGTTACCCAGGGTAGGCTCAAACTTGCACTTGTCCTGCCTCATCCTCCCATTGTGCTGGGACTCCAGGTACGCACCACCGCACCTGGCTCTAAGGATCCTTTTTGACACAACTTGCTTTCTTCAGGTAGGCAGTGAGTCTAGTTCTTTCCCTCCGTGCTTGTCCTCTCAGGCTTTCATTTTGCTTGCTAACCCCCCTCTACCCTTATTACCTACTCCCAGCCTGCACTGCTGCGCCCCTGGTGACACAGTCCTTTTGCAGTGGCGTCCCCTGCATCGACCCCAGTGATGCTCCTACTGGATTTGTGGTGAAGGCTTGTGTGAATGTGCATCTGTGGTAAGAAACAGAGACCTGTGGTTTGAGAGCAAGTGGGGTCTACACTGCTCTCCCGCGGAGTATCGCAATAGTATCCAATACCTGTTTTCTTTTGTCTTAAAAAAAGGTTTATGGTGATAAAACTCACTCATGCAGCACAAGTCACCATTTAAAGTGTTCAGAGGGAGCTTTGGGGGTACAGGCCCGCAAACCCAGCTACTTGTGAGGCTGAGGCAGGAAGATTGCAAATTTGAGGCCAGCCTGGGCAATCTGGTGAGACTCTGTCTCTAAATAAGAGAGCTGGGGCTGGGGCTCAGTGGTACAGTGCTTGCCCAGCATGCAGCATGCCCTGGGTTGAATCTCTAGTACTAGACACGCGCATGCACTCATGCAGAGGACTGTGACTTGCGAGCGTGCAAAAAGCTGTGGAGCATCACACAATTTCAGAACCTCTCATCACCTCAGAAGAAACTGTATCCACCAGCAGTCACTCCTCATTTCTTCAAGCCCTGCTCTATCTCTTGTTTGTATGTTTGTTTTGTTTTTTAGTGACAAGGTCTCCTTATGTGGCCCAGGCTGTCCTTAAACTCAGGCAGTCCTCCTGCCTCAGCCTCCCAAGTGCTAGGATTACAGGTATGTGCCACCGCACCTGGCCAGCCTCTGTCTACAGACAGACTAATTATCTGTCCATTATATGGACTTTTTTAGGGGGTTGGGGTTTGGTACCAGGGATCAAACTCACAACCTTGCACTTGCCAGGCAGGTGCTTGTGCTGCTAAGCTAAATCCCTGGCCCTGACATTTTTTTTTTTAATTGGTTATCTTTTTGAGACAGGGTCTCACTATGCAGTTTAGCTTGGGCTTGCTTTGTAACCCAGTCTGGTCTCAAACTCACAATGATCCTCCTGCCTCAGCCTCCTGAATGCTGGGATTACAGGCGTGCGCCACCACGCCCGGCTATGATGTGGACATTTTATATACGAGGAGTTGTCTGGTTTGTCCTTTTGTGAAAGGCTCCTTCATTTAATGTGTTTTCAAGGTTGATCCATGTGGATGGCCTTGTTGGGTCATTTGTTTCTGTGGCACTGTGTGGCTGCATCTCCATCCACCTGTGTGTCAGTGCGTGCAGACTGGCTTGTCTTCACATGGTGTAATTCGTCCTGCCATGCCTTGGTGTGGACTTTGCTCACAGAGCTGGGCAGCGGTGTCTGCTCCTGCAACACCTTTGCTACCTGGAAGGAGCTCCGGCCCTGCCCCACTCTTGGTGTCGTCCTGTCCCGGGACTCCCTTACTCTGGAGCTGGGGTGGTAGCGTGCAGGTCTCCTGGGCCTGACTTCCCTTGCCTGAGTCCCTTGCAAGGCTCAGCTTCTGTGTCTGTCTGTCTGCAGGGCTGCTGCATGACTGTTGTTGTTTTAAATGTCCTCTCTTCTCTGAGCTCCTCATCTGTGACCCTGATGGCTGGGAGGCGAGCCATTTCTTAGCAGCCTGGAAGGGCTGTTCCGAGAGCGCCTGGCACCTGGTCCTGGCTTCATCACTTTGCGAGGCCCACAGCGGGCCTCACGAGGGCAGGCGGGGCGGCAGCATCAGCATGCCCAGCCTGTGTCTTTAGCAGGTGCTAAAGCAGTAGATCCTTATTCTCGGAGACGACATACGGTCTTTGCATTTATACACACAGGGTTGGCTCTCTGCGTCATGGGTTGTGTACCTATGCATTCAACTGGTTTTTTGGGAGGGGGTGAATTTTGAGACAGATTGTTGCTGTGTAGTCCAGACTGGCCTTCAATTCACTATGTAACCCAGTCTGGCCTCCAACTTGTGGAGATACTCCTGCTTCAGCCTCCCAAGTGTATTACAGATGTGTGCCACCACTCCCGGGTTCCTGCTAACTTCTTTGTTTGTTTTATTTTGTTGCTGGTTTGAGACAGGATCTCACTATGTAGCGCAGGCTGACCTTAAACTTCCCATGTTGCCCTAGGCTGATCTTGAACTCATAAGCCTTCTGAAATCTGGGATTATAAACATGCTTCACCATGCCTGGCTCTCTTGGTAACTTACCTGCTGTCTGTCTATGAGTTTATCTGTTCAACACATTTCATATAAGTGCTATCATGTAATCTTCATTCTTCTGCACTGGCTTCTATTGTTCAACATAATGTCTTTAAAATTCATCCATGTGATATCATTGCTTCATTTCTTTTAATGGGTGAATAATTTTTTTTATTTTAAACAGAAGAAAAATAAGAAATTAAAAGTAAGACAGAATTTCACAACAGGCCAATAGGAAAGTAACAATAATCAGCACATTGCATATTGTTATATTCACAGCAGTTGTTTACAGTATAAGATATAGACATCAAACATTGTCTAGAAAATTATTAGCACAAAACTTTCCCCTCAATGAATCAAGAGAAACCAGCTATATGACTATCTTTTTTTTTTGTTATGACTGCTATATTATTTGCAAAAAACAGTTCACGTTAAAAATGAAATCTCAAAATGACCCTATGAAAACTACTTTTCACTCAAAATTCTTTTTCTTTAACTGTCTTAACTAATTTTTTATATACATAGATTTTCTTTCAGTTTGTCACAGAAGTGCAACAATACAATGGTTATATATTTGTGACTTATTTAGTTCACTGAGAAGTATATTTTCAAGGTGCATCCATTTAAGAGTGAAAATGTCTGGTTTATCTTTCTATATAGCTGAGTAGTATTCCATTATATAGAAATATCACATCTTTTTTGTCCATTCCTCAGTTGAGGGGCATCTGGATTGCTTCCAAGAATTAGCTGTTATAAATTGTGCTGCTATAATCATGGGTGCACATATATCACTGTGGTATGATGTTTTTAATTCTTTTGGGAAGATACCCAGAAGGGGAATAGGTGGGTCAATTGGGACCTCCAATCCTAGCTTTTTGAAGAATCTCCACACTGACTTCCACAATGGTTGCACCAGCCTGTATTCCCAGCAACAGTAGAAAAGGGCTCTTTTTTCTCCACAGTCCCTCCAGCATTTGTTATTGGTTGACTTAATACTAGCTATTCTTGCATCAAATGACCAGTGCTGTTGCACATTTTTTCATGAATTTATTTGCTGTTTGTACTTCTTCATCTGAGAATGTGTGTTCATCTCAGATGCCCATTTTTGGATTTAATGGGTGAATAATATTCCACTGTATAGACATACCATATTTTATTCATCCATCTGTTGACAGATGCTTGAGTTGTTCCCCCTTTTGGTTGTGTGAATAATGCTACACAGAACATTGGCATACAAATATCTGCTGGTAATCCCAGCACATGGAAGGCTGAGGCAGGAGGATTGTAGCAAGATTGAGGCCATCCCAGGCTAGCTAGTAAGCTTGAGGCCAGCCTGTATTACATAGCGAGAGCTTGTCTCAAAACAAAACAAAAACCTCAAAAACAACCTACCCCTCAAAAAAATAAAAAAGCAACAAAAGTGAATTCCTGGTTGTTCGTTTGGTGCTGGGACTCTAACCAGCACCTTTGGGAGTGCTCTACCACGGGGCTTACCCCGGCCTGCTTTACTTTACCTGGGAACACACATAGGAGTGGAATTGCCAGGTCATATGGTCATTCTGTGTTTAGCTTTTTGAGGAACCCACTGTAGAGTTTTGAAATTTGAGTTAGTTAACTGTTAAAAATGATGGCTTATGCACAAACTTAGAATTTGTTTAAATTCTCTTGAAAAAGAATGAGAAATCTGGCACTTTCAGGACACCTGGGTGTGAGCTCTGACGCCTGCACCAGGTGAATAGGGGAACTGGTGTTCTCTGTCCCGGCCCAGTGCAAAGCCTTTGCTCAGATCCCTAATGTTCAGTTCAGTTTGATTCCATTCATTTCGGTGCAGAGGTCTTGCTCTAGTTCAAGTTGGCCTCACTGGCAGAGATCTCCCTATCTTGCGACCTCCTGAGTGCAGGGATTACAGGCATAACGCGGTCCTCCAGGCCTCTCTTCCAGTCACCCTTTCTGCCTGTGTTTCTCCTTACTGTGTGTCACAATTGCTTCCTGCCTGCCTCCCTGCCCCTGTGGCACTGCTGCTCTGATCGCCTGTGACCAGCAGTCACACACGTGGGGCCCAGTGTCTTGGTTACAGTGAAGTGTGAATCCACACTGAGGGCTACAGCAGAACTGATTTAGCACAGCTGGGACTGACTGTGCTAGAATATTACAAGGAAACAGGAATAAACTAACACCGGGGAAATGAGTTGCAGATTACAGGCAATGAGGGAAGGGCTAACCACTTCCTCATTTGAAATATTTCTTCATTTGAGTTTTCTTTTTTTATCACCCTTTTCTGAAGTCTGATGAGAATCATCTAAAAGTTGGTTTACGGAAAACAGATCCAGTCTCACAGGATGAGTTAATAAGAGAGTGAATTAAAATGTGAAGTCAGTAGCCAGAGGCAACAGGATAAATTTGGACCCCTACCTCACACTGTATAAAAAAATAACTTCAAATGAATCATATCCCTAATTAAGAGAGCTAAAACTATAAAACTCCTGAAAAAAAAAACAGAAATAAATTTTATGATGTGCAGCAAGGCAGTGGTTTCCTAGATACTTAGCTAAAGCACAACAACCAAAGGAAAAAATAGATAAATTAAATTTTAGCAAGGGCCGGGAGTTTGGCTCAGTGCCTTAAGCGCCTGCCCTGGCAGGCGCGAGGTTGTGAGTTCAATCCCCGGTGCCGCAAAAAAAAAAAATAAATAAATAAAAAATAAATTTTAGCAAATTGAAAGCTTTTATATTTCAAAGGACACCATGAACAGAGCTCATAGATGGAAGAAAATGGTTGCAAATCATATATTTGAAAGGAACTTGTGACCAGGAAATATAAAGAGCTCTTAGACTTAATAATAAAAAGACATAATCCAGTTTAAAATAGCCAAAGGAGCTGGGGGCAGTGGCCCACACCTATAATTCCAGCTACTTAGGAGGCTGAGACAGGAGAATCACAAGTTTGAGACCAGCCTGTAACAAGACCGTGTTTCAAAAGAAAATTTTTAAAAAGGGCTGAGTATGTAGCTTAACATTCTCTGGGTTCAATCCTCAGTAATGAAAAAAAAAAAAAACTGAAAAAAGAAAACTCACAACAAGCCGGGCATGGTGGCGCACGCCTTTAATCCCAGCACTCGAGAGGCTGAGGTAGGAGGAGCCTTGTGAGTTCGAGGCTGGCTTGGGCTACAATGCGAGCAAGGCCGGCCTGAACTACATAGTGCGACCCTGCCTTGAAAAAAAAAATAGGGCCAGGAGTTTGGTTCAGTGGCTTAAGCGCCTGTCTGGCAGGTGCAAGGTTGTGAGTTCAGTTCCCAGTACCAAAAACAAAAACAAAAACAAAAACAAAAAAAAACCCCTTAAAACAAAGGGGGAAAAAAGAAGACAAAGGTCTAGAGATACATTTCTCCAAAGAAGGTATATGCCTGAAATGGTCAATAAGCACATGGAAAGACTCAGCATCATTAGTCATTCAGCAAATGCAGACTTGATACCACAATGCCAAATCACCATGTAGCCACCAGGAGGCTATAATAAAAAGGTGAAGACAGAAAAAAAAAAAAAAAAAAAAAAAAAAAAAAAAAAAAAAAAAAAAAAAAAAAAAAAAAACAAGAAAGAAAAGGTGAAGACTAACAAGTATTGGTGAAGTTGTGATGAAACCAGAACACTTGCACATTACTTCTGGTCTGGGTAAGTGGTGTGGCTCCTTTGGATAACAGTTTGGTGGTTCCTTTCCACTCCTAGGAGTACACACAAGAGGAATGAAAACTTATGTCTATAAACAAGCTTGTATGCAAGTGTTCACTGCAGTATTATCCACAGTAGCCAAAAAGTGGCCAGACGCCCTTCAATTAATGACTGGATAACCAAAATGTAGTGCAGTATATCCACATGATGGAATATTATTCAACTGTGAAAAAGAACCAAGTATATGCTGGACGTGGTGGCACATGCCTTTAATCCCAGCACTTGGGAGGCTGAGGTAGGCGAAGCGTTGTGAGTTCAAGGCTGGCTTGGGCTACAATGTGAGCGCAAGGCCGGCCTGAGCTACTACACAGTGTGACCCTGCCTCAAAAAAAAAAAAACAAAAAAACTAGGGCTGGGAGTTTGACTCAGCAGCTTAAGCACCTGTCTGGCAGGCGTGAGGCTGTGAGTTTGATCCCCAGTGCCAGAAAAAAAAAAAAAAAAAGCAAACCAAGTATTGATACATACTGTAACATAGTCATATCTTGTAAATATTGTAACAAAGGAAAGAAGCCATCTCTAACTAAAAACTATAATATGACCCTGTGATATGAGATATTCAAAGTAAGAAAAACTATAGAACGGAAAGCAGATTAATGGTTGTCTGAGGTTGGGGGAGGAGAGAAAAAGAAGGCACTGCTGATGAGTACAGGGTTTACAGATGCTTTTGGCATGATGTGCTGTTTGCCTTACCCCTCTTCATAGAGTAAATGTGGGCAGGGGATACTGTAAGACAAAGAAATTTTTGATCATTGTTGAAGCTGGTGAATGGGCACATGCTGTTCACTATGTTAAAACATGCTAGTTGGGCATGGTGGTGCACACCTGTAATTCTAGCACTCTGGAGGCTGAGATTGAAGGGGCACCTCAAGTTCAAAGCCAGCCTGAATTACATTGTGATTTCAAAGACAGCCTGAAATATAGTGAGACCCTGTTGCACCTACCCCCCAAATAAATTTTAAAAAAATATTTTTCATCATGAAAGTTTAAAGGAGATGAGAGATGGGCATGGTGGTGCACACCTGTAATCCCAGCACCAGGGAGGCTGAGGCAGGAGGGTCGCAGCAAGTTGAGGCCAACCTGGGCCATATAATTGGTTCACGGGGAGTTGAACTACAGAGCACAACCCTGTCTCAAAAAACCAGCCAGCCAGCAAAACAACATAAATGTGTTCTCTCCTGGCCCTGGGAGCCAGAAGCCGGAAACGCAGGTGTTTGTGAGCCAGCCTCCGGTGCAGCTCTAGAAGAATCCTTCCTCACTGCTTCTAGCCTCCAGCTTTTAGTTCTGCGGCAGTCTGGGAGGCCTTAGGCAGGAGACCTTCCAGCCACCTCTGCCTTCCGTCTAAGTCTCTGCCTCTGTTTGCTGGCCTGCTGAGAACCGTGTATTGGATGAGGCCTGGACTGATTGAGTCTGACCTCACTTGAACCAGATTGACTGTGAAGACTCTGGACTTCCAAACAAGGCCATCTGTCCAGGGAGTGTGACTGGGATGTCAGTGCGTCTTTTGGGGGCTGTAATTCACCCCACAGAAGGGCACAGCAGGGTAACAGGCCCCAAGGTAGGATCTTCGCAGCATCCGCCTGTGGCGAGCATCTGACCGAGTGCGAGGCAGGCTGGGGCCGTCTCAGTGCTCAGAATACCTCGCCGTGACCAGAACACATCTCCGGCCAGCAGCTTTGCCTTTTCCAAGAGAGACGAGGCTTTTCTGAACCTGTTCCCCCTGAGTAGCTTTGACTGCCTGTGATGCAGCTCTGCTCTCCCGCCCATCAGCTCCTGTCACCAGGAAGTTCTTGGGCACAATTCCAGCGGCATTCACTTCTGCGTTCCAGGAAAAGTAAGTTTCTTACTCTGACAGGGCATGCACGAGCAGAGTTTATCTTTCCAGCTGGCTGCTGAAGTTATTTTAGACTCTAGTTAAATTGAACCAGAAATAATTCCTCCGCAGCTACTTCCTCTGACACATTATGCACTGACTTTAACTCAAGATTACATTGTGTGGGTCTTTGCCCTTCTATCTTACTCCAGTTTTTGGCCAAAAGCAATAAAATCTGACTTCTAATGCCAGACATGGTGGTGCATGCCTGTGATCCCAGCACTCAGGTGGCTGAGGCAGGAGGATTGCCACGAGTTTGAGGCCAGCCTGAGCTCCATAGTGAGTTCATGCAGCCTGAACTACATAGTGAGACCTTGTCTCAAAAAACAAAAAATAAAGGAAAGAAATCTGACTTGTATAACATCGTAGTAAATCAGATGCCTCCTCTGCATCGCTAGCAGAGTTGCATGGCTTCAGGAAGTGCGAATCCTGTGTCACTGGAGCTGAGTGCCTGGTTCCTGTGACCCCCGCCTGCACGTCAGCTCCCCGCTCCGGGAGGCGGCGCCAGCATTTGCTTTCCTGGTTCCTGCAGGTGCCAACACTGCCAAGGGCAGGAGGAGGTCAGCGTGATGGGGCAGAGGGCAGAAGCTAGGGTCGGGCTGGCCACAAGGAGTTTTTTTCTTGCTGTGCTGAGGATTGAGCCCCGGGCCTCTACAGCTACTTCCCCAGCTCCTTTTGATTTTATATTTGAGATAACACCAAGTTGTCAGAGCTGGCCTTCAATTTGCAATCCTCCTGCCTCTGCCTGTTGTAGGGCTGGGATTACAGAGTGCACCGCCACACCGGGCACAGGGATTACTTTGGATACTGGTCTAGGGAGCTCAAATTTGAGTCTATGTGGGTTCCTGGCCAGTGAGTGAAGAGCTCCACGAGCTCTAGATGCTCTAGAGGTCCCGGTCACTGCTGGACCTCACACAGGGCACAGGCAGCAGAACAGTGCCTGGACAAGGGGCTGGGGATCTGAAGCTTCCTGCTCCAGCAGAGCCCCAGGCCGAGGCCCCGTGCTAGCAGTGTGTACCGGGCGCCTTCCTGCTGCCCTGGGTTTCTGCCCCGGGAAGGACAGTAATCCCTTTACCTGGAGCAGGCTCTTCATCTTGTTCTGTTGTTTGCTTTTGAGCAGGGTCTCGCTGTGTAGTACAGGCAGAACTACACACCTCAAACTCATGGAGCTCTGCCTGCCTTAGCCTCCTGAGTGCTGGGATAACAGGCGTCCACCATCTTGCTTCTCAGAAATCCAGGTTTCCACGGGACTCTCAGTTTTACGTACAGCTCGCACAGAGCTGCCTCATGTTACCCATTCGCATAGGGTGCAGTCCATATGCCACCTGCAGTTCTCGGAAAGTCGTTTACCAAGTGTGGTGCGAGCCTGGCTGCTCTTTCAAGCTCACAAATAGCACCGGCAGAGACTCTCGGTCCCCAGCGTGATGTTGACTGCGGTAGAATGAATCACACTGCTGGAAACGATGGCCCCCTGGGAACTTCAGCTTGAAAGGGACCACAGTCCGGTGCCCCTGCCCAGCCAGCACCACCGGACCCACAGTAGAAAGCCCAGGGGGTTTTTTCACTGCCCCTTAGAAGGATTTTCTGAGGACAGTGCCTGGTTTCCCCTGTGAGTTGGGGCCGCAGTGCGAGTTGTTCTCCAGTGCCCGTGAGGATCGTCCGCGCTTGGCTCTCGGCTCTGTGTCCCCCCGGAGCTGGGGAGACGCCGCCCCTCTCCCTCCTCACTCGCTGCCCGTCCAAGCCCTGGGAACCTCAGCGAGCTCGCACAGTTCTGTAACTGCTGCCACCTCTTCCAGGGCTGCTTTCTGGCCTCTCACTGATTTTCTGTTTTCCACTGGAATGTTTGGCTTCTCCGCATTTCTTTTAAAAGCAGCATCCCATGTGTTCACGTTGTGGCATGTTTTACTGTCTCCTTTTGCTTTTGTACAAATTGCTCTGAGTAGACCATCTGCTAAGTGAAGGAGCATCAGGGTGGTAATTGCCAGATCAGAGATTCCCAGGTGCCTTCAGGTCAGGTAACATTAGAGGAGGACTTCTTGCTTATTTTATTATTATTGGAGGAGAGGTATTAAGACAGGGTCTTGCTATGTAGTTCTGGGTGACCTTAAACCCACTATGTAGCCCGGGCTGGCCTTGAACTCATAGGGACCCTCCTGCCTCAGCCTCCTGAGTGCTAGAATTATAGGCGTGGGGCACTGCACCCAGCTCCTTGCCCTGGGCCTGCTTCTCACTGCAGCACCTCCAGGAAGGGTTTGGGAAGCCTGCTGAGTGCTCTGTGCTACTGGCAGTTCCCTGTGTGCACTCCCTTGTTCCTCTGGCTTTCGTCCCAAGTTCTTTCCAGTTCCCTGGGAGTGGAGCAGGCTCTGGGGGCCCTGCACACCCCCAGCTGCCATCCCCACTGCCCAAGTAGCATCCATCACACCACATGCCCTTATAGCCTGCAGCATGGTTCAGAAACACAGGAAGCAGAACCAACCTCGGACACTCTGAGACAGTTCTCAAGGGACTCCACGCCCTCCTTGGAGATGGTGTCCCAGGTGGTTCGCAGCCCAGGGAGCATCTAGGGGTGGCCAGTGCGCTGCACAGAGTAACAACCTCGATGCTTACGTAGCACGTGGCTTCTGTTCCGTGAGAACCCAAAGTGCAAGGAAAGAGCAGAACAAAAGATGCAGACAGGACGTGGGTGCTGGGTGGTTCTTGGGTGGGAAGGGACGGGAGGTGGAGGGAGGGAAGGGGAGAAGGGGGTTCAGTGTCATGGATGCGCTCCCGCTGCACAGAGAATGCAGACCTCATGAACTGCACACGTGAACTCATCCATGTAAAAATTAAAAAGCGTCTGCAGCAATCCCCTGACAAGCAACCACCAACCAAACTGTTAACAGCCACCATCTATTTCAGTGTGCCGTGGGAAAAACTACAACAGGTGCGTGAAACCCCGACAGAAACTCACCCCACAAAAGCCCTTGTGAGCTGCTGACGCCAGAGACCAGCTCTGTGGAGTGAGTCCCGCCACCACACTCAGTGATCGCTCATGGTGTGAGCCACACAGAGCTCAGTCACACAGGCCGTGTGGCTGGCTGTCACCAAGCAGACGCTCCGGGGATGGCTGTCACACATACAGTTCGCCTTTGGCACAGAGGTCTTCCCGCATTGCGCCCTGGAGTGGAGCCGAGTGAGTCCTGCGTTTCAAGTGTTGGGGGAGAGGAGGCAGCGTGCCCCATGGGGAAGGTCGGGGAGAGGCCTCCAGCCCCCCATCCCAGCTCTCTTTCCTTTCCTTCTTTGTTCCTCCTGTCTCTTTTCTTCTTGTGTTTTCCCTCTTCTGGGCATTTTTCTCCTCCTTTCCTGATTTTCTGGAGACCCCCTGGGTTTTGTTTTAAGTTTTTGTTTTTCAAGACAGGGTTTCACCGCGTCGCCCAGGCTGACCTCAAACTTGCAAACCTCCTGCCTCAGCCTCCCAAGTGCCGAGACTGCAGGTGTGCACCATCAAGCCAGGTTTCTATTTTCTTTCTAACCGGAAGCAAGAGGCTGAGTTCTGGAGCCCCCTCTTCAGCCAGTGCAGTGACACATGTCACACAGCATTGTGGGGTGTACGCCACCATGCTCAGCGCCATCTTTCCTTTCGGAGGTTCAGCTGGAGCCCCCTTGGCGAAAGTCGTGGTCTCCAGTTGACGCAGGTGTTAACCCTAACAAGGTCCTTGGGGTTCCTGAGAGGGCAGGGAGTTTAGTTTGGGGGTCATTGTACTCTGCACTGTCTTTCCCTCTAGTGCACACACACACACAGTCTTCTGTATCGTTTCTGGGGTTCCCAACAGATGCAGGATTCTGGGTGAAAATCCTGGATGTAGTTTGTTTCCTTCTTGTCAGGCGAGACCTGAGGCCAGGAAGAGGGGCGTGGAGCACTGGTCTGGGAGCAGGGCTGGGGCTGACTGGCAAGTCGAGAGACTTTGGGGCAGCCGACAGCCATGAGGTCACCCCCAGTGAGCATCTGCGCAGAATCCATCCTGGAAGCCCCAAGAACAGGTGGGCTTTTTAGAGAGTTACCATTTTTACGTGGGAGAATCCCAGTAGTTAACCAAATACCATTAGATGAAGAGTGGAAATAATAGTGCCAGGAATCTCTTGCACCCAGGTTTTGTGACGTGTCCAGAGACTGAAGTGAGAAATCCTGCTGCCCCTACGTGCCTGAGTGCTGAGCCACAGTTTGGGCTTTCTTTTTTTCTTTTCTTTTCTTTCTTTTCTTTTTTTTTTCTCTTCCCTTTTTCTCTCTTTGTTTCTTTTCAACAGGGCTTCACTTGTAGCCCAGGGGCTGCCCTTTAGCTCACGGCAATCCTCCTGCCTCAGCCTCTGGAGTGTTGAGATTATAGGCAGGTGCCACCATGCCAGGCGAGTTTGGGCTGTTTTTAAGCACAGGGAAGAAATTCCTTTCAGAGACTGAGCTCACCCAGTGACATGACTCTTTTGCATCCCCAAACTACTAGGCAAGATGCCCCACTGAAGCTCAATTCTCAGTGTGGCGCCGCTTTTGGCCTCCAGCTCCTAATAGTCCTGGCATATCCAGTGCTCACTGTATATTTACTTGAAGCTGGGCATAGTGTTGTATGCCTATAGTCCTGGCACTCTTGGAGACTGAAGCAGGAGGATCTCCGTGAGTTTGAGGCCAGCCTTGGCTACATAGTGAGTTCAAGGGCAGCCTGAACTACATAATGAGACCCTATCTTCAAAAAATTTTTTTGATTTTATACTTTATATATACACAATGATAACACTCATTGTAGGGAATTTGTACCTGTACATGAAGTATCTTGATTCTTTTTTTTCCCCCAATCCCATCCTCTCCCTTTAATCCTGCTTTTACTCCTCATTTACAAAAGCTTTCATTTTTGGCCTTCTATTTTTTTTTTCTTTTTTCTCCCTGTCCCCACTTTATTCCCCTTCCCACCCCCACCTTGTTCCCCTTCCCATTTGAACTGTTTCTTCCTGCTTGCCAGTATCCATTATACATTTTGGTCCTTATTTACACTTTAGGTTTCTCACACCAGAGAAACAGTACAGTATTAAAACATGTGTTTGATTTATTTTACTTAAGAGCATGGTCTCAAGGTCCATCCATTTAGCTAAAAATGTCTCAAACTTATCCTTATTTATGGCAGAGTAGTACTCCATTTTATTTTTAAAAAGACACATTTTCCTTATCCATTCATCAGTTGATGGGCATTTGAGCTGTTTCCAAGATTTAGCTATTACATACTGTGCTGATATAAACACGGGTGTGAATATATTGCTGTGGCACGATGTTTTTAATTCTTATAGGAAGATACCAACTAGGGGAATAGCTGAATAAAATAGAACCTCTAGTGCTAGTTTTTTGAGGAATCTCCATACTGACTACCACAGTGGTTGCACCAGTCTACACTCCCACCAACAGTGGAAAAGGGTTCCTTTGTCTCCATAGCCCCTCCAGCATTTGTTATTGGTTGATTTCTTGATTTCCAGGGTGAGATGGAATCTCATTGCTGTTTTAATTTGTATCTCTGGAATGACCAGTGATGTTGAACCTTTTTTCATATATTTATTTGCCATTTGAACTTCATCTGAGAAGTGCCTATTCATTTCAAATGCCCATTTTTGGTTTGAATCTTTGAATTTGGAGAGCTGATTTTTTTGGGGGGGTTCTTCATATATTCTAGATATTAGTCCTTTGAGGAACAGCTGGCAAAATTTTTTTCCCATTCTGTGGGTTTTCTTTTTACTCTTGGTGGTTTATCTTGCTGTGCAAAAGCTTTTAAATAAGATGAGATCCTAGTTGTTGATTCTTTGTGATAGTTCCTATGTGATCAAGGTTTTATTCGTAAAGTCTTTGCCTGCACCAGTGTCTTCTAGAGTTCTGCCTATACTCTCTTCCAGCAGATTCACTGTTTCTGTTTTCGTATTTAGATCTTTGATCCATTTTTACTTTAGTTTAGTGCATGGCGATAGCCATGGGTCTAGTTTTAGTCTTTGGCATGTGTAGAGCCAGTTTTTCCAGCACCATTTATTAAAGAGGCTGTCTTTCTTCCAGTGAATGTGTTTGGCCCCTTTGTCAAAGATAAGGTGCCCAAGTATGACTGGAGTTGTTTCTGCATGTTCTGTTTCGTTCCTCTGATCCTCAAGATAGTCAGAACTTGTCTCACAAAAACAAAACAACCAAATCGATGAATGGGCAAATGCTCTAACAGACACTTCTTAAAAGAAGTGCCCAGTGAGTGTATGAAAAAACGTTCCCACCTTTAGCTATCAGGGAAATGCAAAGCAGAACTACACTGAGAGGCCGTCTCAGCCCAGTCGGAACGGCTGTCATCGCCCGTAACTACAAGGAGAGATTGAAATCGGGCTGCGGGAGAGAGGCCAGATGCCGCAGGTCCGCGTGTGCCTGCCAGTTCACAGTAGCCCGGATGTGGGACGCGGCTGCTGGGGAGCCGGGCGCTAAGAATGAAGTCCTGTCATCAGCGGGAATCCAGGTGGGGCTGGAGCCACCGCACTGAGCGAAGTAAGGCAGTTTCAGACAAGTGTTGTATATTTTTGCTCACATATGTAATCTCAAAAGAGAAAATTTGAAAGTAGCCTGCAACTGTTAGAGATGAGGAAAGGGTCAAGAGAGGGGAAAGAAGGGAAAAGGAATGAATAAGATCAAAATGTGATGTGTGGATATGGGAAGGTGCCACAGTGAATTCATATGCACTGACCAAAAAAAAAAAAAGAAAAAGAAAAAGAAAAGAAAGAAAACATATGCCAACAATTCATTCCATAAGCCAAGCATAGTGGTGCACATCTGTAATCCCAGCATTTGGAAGACTTAGGCAGGAGGGTCACTGTGAATTTGAGGCCAAACTCAGCTACATAAGTGAGTTCAAGGCCAGCCTGGATTACTTAGCGAGACTGTTAAAAAAAAAAAAAAAAAAAAAAGATCATTACATAAAAAAACAAACAAAATTTGCTTTTATTTTTTACATCTACTAGTATGTCTGAATAATTCTTTATTTTTTCTTTTTAATATTTGAAGCTTAGAATCTTAAACAGGATGTATCAATGTCAATGATACTAAAACAGTTTTTACTCGCATATGTAGCATGTCTTAAGTTTTCACTGTGAATTTTTATTAAATGTTAGAGGAATTTTCCTGTATTGTGTCTCTGACTACTTTCAAGTTCTGTTTGCTGAGACTGGTACATGAGGAATCACAGTTATCCTGAAGTTAGTAGATCTTTGACTTTTGTATCTATCACTTCTCTTCCTTCTCCTCTTCCTTTTCCTTTTTCCTCTCCAAAAGAGAAGAGGAAAGAGCTGGGCATGGTGGCATATGCCTTTAATCCCAGCACTCAGGAAGCTGAGGCAGGACGATCATTGTGAGTTTGAGTCCAGCCTGGGCTACAAAGTGAGTTCAAGGCCAGCCTGAACTGCATAGTGAGACCCTGTCTCAAAAAATAGGGCCAGGGATTTAGCTCAGTGGCCTAAGTGCCTGCCTGGCAGGTGCAAGATTGTGAGTTTGATCCCCAATACCTAAAGAAAAAAAAATAAAAAGTCCTTGAAATTAAACCCAGGCCCTCACACTGAGCTACATCCTAGCCTCCTCCCTGCATTTTTTTTTTTTTTTTGTCCTGAGAGCTTTCCTAAATCACTAAATTTCCAGGCTGGGCTGAAACTTGTAATCCTCCTGCCTCAGCCTTTTAGAGTGCTGGGATTACAAGGTGTGTGCCACCATGCCCATATCCTAATTGCTTTAATCTCTTTATCTTTCCTGTCTATTCACTGTTGAATCTCCCTTTCAGAATGTTAATTTGATTTTTAGCCACGTTTAGTTTATTTTCTAATTACTTAATTAATTAATGAAGACAGGGTCTCACTTTGTAGTGCAGGCTGGTTTTGAGTTCACTCTATAGCCCAAGCTGACCTCGAGCTCACAGTAATCCTCGTGCCTCAGCTTCTTGAGTGCTGGGATTACAGGTGTGTGAGTTTTTGTGTTATTATATTACATTCGTATTGCATTATTCTGAAATGAGAACACCCACAGAGGGCCTCTCTTATTTGGGTTGTGTTACCTTTGGGAAAGTCTCTTTTTCAGGTGTCTTGAATGAAGCTCTTCGTTCACACTTGCGTGGTGTGTAAGGGTTGCCGGGGGCTCCTGCCCGCTTTGGTGCTGGGCTCAGCCCGGGGCCTGTGCTGCCCGGCCCAGGCTCTGCCCCGTGCTGTGTCCTGACCCCACCCCACTGCCGTTTCTCACACTGTGGCAGCCGCTCAGGCTGTGCTAGGCAGGCTTCCAGCTAGTGCCGCTTGCTGGCACCCGTGCCTTTCCCAGGGGACCAGGGACAGAGCCAGGTGCGTGAAGAGACAGAAGTGAGTGTGTGGGCCCGGCTGCTAGCGAGTCTGGTAACATATTCCCAGGTTGCAGGGATTTGAATTGTGCCTCTTTGAGAGCTGTTATGCTGCCTACCACGAGAGGTTCAATAATTTTACCACACACACACACACACACACACACACACACACACGGGGCCTCTGTGGACAGGGTGGAAGCTGACCTGCCTCATCCCGCAGGACCACCACTGCAGTCCTCCTGGGCGGGGTGAGTGGGTAGAGAGGAGCTCCTTGCAAAAGCAGTGTTGTTAAAAAGCCAGGTTTTCTGCGGCACTGGGCTTCTAAATCTGTGCCCCTGGGTGAAGTTTTAGAGGGTGATGCACAGAAGTCCTCTTGCAATGAGAATAAAACTGTGATTTCCAAATGTCAAGCATTGAAGCCTCCTGATTATCACCTAAAAGGATTTCTGTTTCACTTCATTCAGGCTTGAACAAAATAGTTTATAAATGCATATTAAAAATGACTTTTGTATTGTGCTGGTAGAAAATGTGGAAAACTCAAAATATATTTACAAAAATGTCCCCACCACAGACACAGAACTGTTAATGTTTTGGTGCATTTCCTCCCTGTTGTTTCTAGGCATGCACAGCTTTTTAGAAAACCGGGAACATATTGAACAGGTTTACACCCTGCCAGTTGATCCCAAGCAATTTCTGTTACTGTGGAAGCTGGTGGTTCTTTTTTTTTTTTTTTAAGAGAAAAAAATATTTCAAAACAAGGTAATAAGAGGGTAGGGGCAGGGATATAGCTCAGTGGCACAGCACCTGCCTGGCAAGCACAAGGTTATGAGTTTGATCTCCAGTACCAAAAAAATAAAAAATAAAATAAAATAAAGATAGTAAGATGGTAACAGTGGTTAACACATTGCATATTGTTGTCTTTATTTTTTTATTTTTTGGTATTGGGGATCATACTCACAACCTCGCACCTGCCAGGCAGGTACTTAGGCCACTGAACTAAATTCCCAGCCCTATTTTTTGAGACAGGGTCTCACTATGCAGTTCAGGCTGGCCTTGAACTCACTTTGTAGCCCAGGCTGGTCTCAAACTCACAATGATCCTCCTGCCTCAGCCTCCCGAGTGCTGGGATTAAAGACCTGCACCACCATGCCTGGCTCTTGTTATTTTTAAACTAGTTACTCAGAGTACAAGATATAGGCATTTACTTGTCCAACAATATTAGGTCAATTTTTTTTTTTTTTTTTTTTTTTTTTGTACCAGGGATCTAACTCACGACCTCACACTTGCCAGGCAGGCAGTGTGTCACTGAGCTATATCCCTGGCCCTGTCAAAACAATATTAGCACAAATCTTTCTTTTCAATGGACTAAGAGAAATTAGTAGCATAAGTATTTTAACTATCATATATATATGTGTGTGTGTGTGTATATATATATATATATATATATATATATATATAGTTTTTTTTGTTTTGTTTTCCCTTCTTCCTTTTTTCCATTCCTCCATCTCTTTCCTTTTGAAGTTTTTTCCTATTTTACAATATGTATTGTACATTTTGGATCTTATTTACTCTTTGAGCTTCTCACACTAGGGAGACAATAGGATGTTTACATATGTGCATCTGATTCATTTTACTTATGAGTTTGGTCTTGATTTGCATCTATTTACCTATGAAAGGTTCCAGTTTATCCTTCTTTATGGCTGAGTAGTACTCCATTGTATAAAAAGAATACTTTTTTTTTTTATTCATTCCCTGGTTGATGGGCATTTGGGTTGTTTCCAAGATCTATCTATTACAAACTGTGCTGCTATAAACATGGGTGCACATATATCACTGTGGTACAATGTTTTTAATTCTTCTGGGAAGATACCCAGAAGGGGAATAGCTGAGTCAAATGGGACCTCCAATCCTAGTTTTTTGAGGAATCATCACACTGATTTCGACAGTGGTTGTACCAGCCTACACTCCCACCAACAATGGAGAAAGGTTCCTTTTTCCTCACAGCCCCACCAGCATTTGTTATTGGTTGATTTCTTGAAACTAGTTATTCTTTCCAGGGTGAGGTGGATCTCTCGAATGACCAGTGATGTTGAACATTTTTTCATATATTTTTGCTGCTTGTATTTCTTCATTTGAGAAGTATGTATTCATCTCAGATGCCCATCTTTGGATTGGGTCTTTAAATTTGGGAGGTCTGATTTTTTGAGTTCTATATATGTTCTTTATATAGTAATCCTTTGTCTGAGGTACAGCTGGCAAACATTTTCTCCCTCTTTGTGGGTTGCCTCTTCACTCTGTTGGTGGTTTCTCTTGCTGTGCAAAGCTTTTTAATAGGGTGAGATCCCAGTTGTTGATTCTTTGTGATAGTTCCTGTGCAATCAGGGTTTTATTCATAAAGGTCTTTGTGTCCTTCAAGAGTTTTACCTATTCTATCTTCCAGAAGCTTTAATGTTTCTGTTTTAATATTTAGATCTTTGATCCATTTTGAATTTATTTTAGTGCATGGTGAAAGATACGGGTCCAGTTTTAATCTTCAGCATGTGTACAGCCAGTTTTTCCAGCATGATTTATTAAAAAGGCTATCTTTCAGTGAATATGTTAAGCACCTTTGTCAATGATAAGGTGGCTTAGTGTGCCTGGAGTTGTTTCTGCATCTTCTAATCTGTTCCACTGATCTGCAGTTCCGTTTTTTGCCAGTACTGTGTTGTTTTTAATCACAGTAGCCTTGTAATATAATTTCCAGTCAGGGATTGTGATGCCTCCTGCCTTGCCTTTGTTGCCCAGGATTACCTGTGCTGTTCTAGATCTCTTCTGGTTCCAGATGAATTTTAGGATTGTTTTTTCTAATTCTGTGAGATATGCTATTGGAGTTTTGATCAGAATTGCATTAAATCTGTATAACAGTTTTGGAAGCATGGCCATTTTCACTGTATTGGTTCCTCCTACCCAAAAGGAAGGGTTGTCTTTCTTTTTTTTTTTTTTTTTTTTTTTTGCGGCACCAGGGATTGAACTCACAGCCTCACATCTGCCAGGGGAGGCGCTTAAGCCACTGAGCCAAACTCCCGGCCCTAGTTTTTTCAGGCAGGGTTGCACTGTGTAGCTCAGGCCGACCTTGCGCTCACGTTGTAGTCCAAGCTGGCCTCAAACTCACAATGCTCCTCCTACCTCAGCCCCCCAAGTGATGGGATTAAACGTGTGTGCCACCACGCCTGGCTAAGGGTTGTCTTTCCATTTTTAAATTTTATTTTATTTTAAAGAGGATAAAACCAAGGAAAATAAAACAGAATAAAACCAATCAAAATAAACCTGTATAAGTGATATAGGACTTCAAGACCTTACAAAACTAGCAATAGTTACCATAATGCCTTTTGTTGTCTTGAGAATAGCTGCAGATACCTTTGGACATAGTAAAAATAGAACATAACAGAATAGAATAGAAGCAATAAAAGCAAAACAATGAATGCAGTAAAGGACTTCAAAACAAGCCAATAGTAAATCCAAAATGGCTACCATAATATGTCTTGTGATCTTTCAAATAGCTGCTCATGCCTTCAGATTTAACATAATTAAACAAAACAAAATAGAATAAAACCCAGCCCAAAAAAACAATGAAAATGATATGGTTTCCCTGCCAGGATTGCTTCCTGGTGAGGCCTGGTTCTCTCCCTCCGTAGTCCCTGAATGGCGCTGACTCACAGAAAGGCTTGGGTATGGCTGTCCCCACTCAGGCAGCAGCCCGCGCATGGCACTGGTTTTCAGGTGGGGGTCACCTCCCAGTGAGAGTGAGGCCTGGTTCTCTCACCCCGCAGTCTGCAAATGGCGCTGACTTGCCAAGAGAGTGTCTTCCCATTTTTTGATATCCTCTTCAATCTCCTTTTTGAGAGTACTGTAGTTTGCAATGTAGAGGTCTTTTACATCCTTCATTAGGCTGATTCCTATGGTGGTTCTTAGGGTGTCCCTACAAGCCACAGCAGCCAGGGACCACAGATCCCAAGAAAAGCAAGCTTTGGCCCAAGCGGGGTCCCAGTCCCAACCCTTTGGTCTGCACACGGGGACACGGGTCTCAGGGTCAGCTGCATTTGCAGCCATGACAGTGCTGTGCTCTGCAACAGAATCCAGTTGGAGCAGCACTCAATGTGATGTCCTGCAGAGGGGAGGCTGGCGGGGCCACCACAGAGTCCAGGAAAGGACCGAGGGACATAGTGAGCAGGGAGGTGGCTGTGGAAAGGCAGGGGAGGACCGTCTGCACCTGCCCTCAACCTTGAGACACCCCATCCCTCACTGTGCTCCTGCAGCCCCTGCCCTTGGAGCGCTGGGGTTGTGGATTTTAGGAGTCCTCATGCCAAAGCCAGAATCTCCTGCTGAGTCCTCCTGAGCCCCTACTTGGCCCCCTGTCCCTTCGTGACTCCATCTCCTCCCCACCTTGCTCCTTCTGCCCACCCGCGAGGCCTTCTGGCTGTCAGCAGCATGCCCACTGCATGGACAACGCTCATGTCCTTGCAAGGCCTGGGGCTCAGCAGCAACTTCCGGTGTGCTCACGGCCACCACTTGGTGAGGGCTCCCCTGGTGTTGTGGCTGAACTGTGCCCCTCCACCCAGGGAGTGAAGTCCTCACTCTGAGTATTTATGAAGGCGACCTGATCGGAGACAAGATGCTTGCAGATGATGCTAGGCGCAGCCAGGAGGAGGGGCCCTAGCTGGTATGCCTGGTGTCCTTAAAAAAGGGGAGATGTCACCAGATGCGGTACATCCCAGCACTCAGGAGGCTGAGGAAAGAGGATCTGCACAAGTTCAAGGCCATCCTGGGCTATGTATCTAAACACTATCTCAAAAAAAAAAAAAATTGCTGGTGAAGTGGTGCAATCCTGTAATCCCAGCACTTGGGAGGCTGAAGCAGGAGGATCGTTGCAAGTTCAAGACCAGCCTGGGCTACAAAGTGAGCCCAAGACCAGCTTGAACTGCATAGTGAGACCCTATCTCAAACAGACAAAATAAATAAATAAATAAATAGAAAATTTTAAAAATTAAGAAAAAAAGCTGGGCATGGTGGTGCACGCCTTCAATCCCAGCACTTGGGAGGCTGAGGTAGGTGGAGCATTGTGAGTTCGAGGCCGGCTTGGACTATAACGCGAGCGCAAGGCTGGCCTGAGCTACATAGTGCGACCCTGCCTCAAAAATCTAGGGCTGGGAGTTTGGCTCAGTGGCTTAAGTGCCTGTCTGGCAGGCATGAGGCTGTGAGTTCAATCCCTGGTGCCACCAAAAAAAAAAAAAAAAAAAAAAAAAGACGTAGGGAGAAAGGTGAACTGAGAGACCCTCATAGCAACAGTGCTACATCCTCACATGGAGACAGAAGCAGATGTCAAGTAAGGCTTCTGTGAGATTGCTGGCTAGTCACCAAAACTGGAACAGAGGCACAAACCATGCCTCCTACACAGGCTTTGAAAAAACTACAAATACCCCTGATCTGAGGCTTAAAGATCTAAAACAAGGAAATAGCACATTTCTGTTGTTGGGTTGTCTTCATTTTGTTTTGTTTTTTTGAGACTTATAGTCCAGGCTGGCCTTCAGCTCACTAGGTAGCCCAGGCTGGTCTCGATCTCACGGTAATCCTCCTGCCTCAGGCTCCTGAGTGCTGGGAATACAGGTGCGCATCACTGCACCCGGCTACAAGATGTGGCTTCAACCCTAGAGCAACCTGGCTGTCCACTGAGGACACATGGCACTTCTGGGAGAAAGGCTTCACCCTGCCAGAGGTGTCCCTGACATCAGAGCCCGCAGCAGGGACAGAGCAGCCCTAGCTACGCCTGTGTCCTGGGGCTTCATCTCCACCTACCTCCTTCCACATGCTGTCCGTTAGGAAGCAGACTCCCAGTCCACATTTCCATCTCCCTTCTCAGCCGCAAGGGTCAGGACAACCTGCGATTACTTTCCTCTGCCTGCTTCCCTGCCTGGTAGTTAAAAGCAGTAATGGCCATTCCAGGGATTCTCAGTATCTGGGTATTACTTTAGCTGAGGAAGAAAGAAAAGAAAGCAAGGAGGGAAAGTGAACAGTGAGCACCTTACGGAACTATCCTGAGCAAGGAGCCGCTGGATCTGAAAGTCAGATATGAGTGCTCTTTGAACAGCAGGTAGATACGAGAAAATCGCCATCCGTTTCTCCCTCCCAGCTGTTAGGCTCTGATTAGTGGATGTGCTGGGGCCAGGATGTTGTTCCTGTGAAAGTTGGGCCACCCTGCCGCTGAAGGCAAGCTGTAAAACCGTTTGAGCTGGAGTAAGGTCAGGAAGGACTGGCTGCCTGGTCATCGCGCTGCAGGAGAGGTGTAGGAGCAGCCGAGTCCTGGGGCAGAGGGGCTGAGGGTCGGAAAAATAACTTCACTGACTTTTTATGGGACCCAGCGGTATCATGACGCAATGAGATTATTTTTCTGACTTTCTATGCTTGACACAGGGAAAGGAGGGGATTGGAGCATTCAGATGCCTAATTACCAATGCTTTGCACAGATAAATTATAAACAGCCAGTTAAAGAATCTTCTGCAACAGCCAAGAAACAAAGCGGCCTTTAAACGCTCTGGATGTCAACGTGCCCTCATTTCGAAAGCACTGAAACTGTGTGTAATCCCAAAGGTAATTTTTTTTCCCTCCAAGGAATAATTAAGCAAAGTTGTTTGTTTTTGTTTTTGTTGGTACTGGGGATCAAACTCACAATCTCACGCTTGTCAGGCAGGCGCTTATGCCACTGAGCTAAATCCCCAGCCCTAAGCAAAATTTTTAAAGAATTGGAAAACAAAAAAGTAACCTTAATCCCCACCTCTCCATTCCTGGGCCTGTGACAGACACCATTAATCAATGAAGGCAGATTTCCCTGTCCACAAGGAACCTAACAGCATGCAGTTGATAGTCCTATAAATGGATCAGAATTGGATGTGAGTGCAGCCAGCCAGAGGCACCTGGCGTAGTTTCTGGAGTCAGCTCTCAGCACAGGCACTTAAGCAGTCAGGAGAATGCCCTTGCCTGTGAACTGCAGATAATAATAGTTCCTGGCTCATAGGATTGTTGTAGGGTTGAAATCACTTGCCAAACCTCCAGAAATTAGAGTGGGGACAAGAAGAAATAGTCAACTAATAGTTTCTAGGTTTTTGAGTAAAGTTAAATAATTTTGTTTGCTGTTTAACCCTGCAGAAAGTACTAGATTAATATTTAGTAGTAATCTGTGAGTTGAAGATTTATTCAACAAAGATATATCTATCAACTATTATGTGCCAACATTGTACATAATGCTGGGGATTCCGTGGTGTGGTGGATTAACTAATGGTCAACTTGTAACACCCGGCTGAACTGAATCAGTGTGGTGCTGGGTGTGGAGGGCCTACCTGAGGATTTTTGTTTGTTTGTTTGTTTGTTTGTTTGTTTTGTGGCACAGGGGATTGAACTCACAACCTTGCACCTGCCAGACAGGCGCTTAGGCCACTGAGCCAAACTCCCAGCCCTAGTTTTTTGAGGCAGGGTTACACTATGTAGCTCAGGCCGGCCTTGGGCTAGCATTGTAGCCCAAGCCGGCCTCGCACTCACAATGCTCTACCTACCTCAGCCTCCCGAGTGCTGGGATTAAAGGTGTGCGCCACCATGCCTGGCTCTACCTGAGGATTATTGCCAACAACATAAAAGGAGAACTGGGAGTGGGGGAGATGGTGCTATTGATTCTCTTGGAGAAGATTGTTACGCTGGTTTTCCTGATACGAACTTAGTTTTTCTCCTCGCTGGAGGAGCGCAGGTCCTCACGGTCACTGAGAATGACTGTGGTTCTTTTTGGGGGAGCTCTGGTCCTTACCTTGGGCATTGCTTCCTGGCTCCAGTGCAGATCCCTTAGCCTGGTGGCACAGGTCCTTCATCCCGCTGGTGCACTTTCTGTCACCCACCATGGACCTTTGGCCTTCCCAGGGAAGATCCTTGATAGAGATTTGCGTGAGACATTGTCGTGGGCTCTAGGCCTCCGGCTGGACTCGTGGAGGACATTCCCGTGGGCACTAAGATGCCAACTGGACTCATACAGGACACTGCCCTGGGATCCAGGCCCTTAGCTGGACTCTTTGGGTCTCTAGTGCAAGGATAGACCTCCTGCACTCTTCTGTATTTGACTTTTTGGGTGACTATTATAAAATAATCCTATAAATTATGTGTCCTGTATTAAGTCTATTCCCTTGCAAGCCCTAATTACAACATGTGGCTAGCCAGATTAGCCAGGTACCAGTTTTCTCTAGGTGAGATACACACGCATGAATGCATATATGTGCGCACACACACACATGTTGCTCAAAGTCGGCGTCTGATGAAATGTAATGATATACTGGTAAGTTATTGGATTATGTTCAGTTATTTTACAAAAAGTTAGATTTAAAAGAAAAAAGGAATCACAACAAGCGGTCAATGAGATATGGAGAGCTACTCAAACTCAATACATAGGGAAACAATACAATAATGAGAATGAGGGTGTGGAAGATAAGTGAAATAGATCAGCATAGACATTCAACATGAAGATCTAAGAGAGAGAGAGAGAGAGAAGAGGCAAGAGGAGAAAATCCGAAGAGAAATAGTATGCAAATATTTCTAGACTTGAAAGGCAGGTGTCTCCAGTTGTAAGTCTACTAAAGGAATTGGAAAAATGAATGAAAAGACTCCCACCAAGGCACATTATCATGATGTTCCTGAATCATGGGGGGATTAAAAAAACAACAACAAAGTGTATGTGTGTGGGGGACTAATATACAAAGAAACTGGAGTAAAATGGCATTGAATTTTTAACCTATAATTTTATACCCAGCCAGTCTGTCCTTCAAAGTATAAAGCTAGAGCAAAGATATTTTAGATAATAGTAACATGAAAAATACATTTCTGTTAAAGGGTAATTTTTACAAAAGTAAAATTAGTCCGGGCGTGGTGGCACACGCCTTTAATCCCAGCACTCGGGAGGCTGAGGTAGGAGGAGCGTTGTGAGTTCGAGGCCGGCTTGGGCTACAAAGCGAGCACAAGGCCAGCCTGAGCTATATAGTGCGAACCTGCCTCAAAAAACTAGGGCCTGGAGTTTGGCTCAGTGGCTTGAGCACCTGTTTGGCAGGCACGTGGTTGCGAGTTCAATCCCTGGTACTGCAAAAAAAAAAAAAAAAAAAAAAGTAAAATGCATATAAAATATGTTAATATGTTTCTTTGCTTATCACTGATGCATCAATAATTAAGATGGTGTAGCCTTTTTTGGTGTGTGTGGAGGGTAGGAAAAGGGATGTGGATTATTATTTGCATGTCTGTTAATAAGAATTATTTTGCATTGCTATCCACTATCTATAATTTAGAGTTGTAACATAGCTCCAAGAAATGAGAGTTTAAAAGCCAGGCATGGTGGTGCACTCCTGTAATCCCAGCACTCGGGAGACTGAGGCAGGAGGATTGTTGCAAGTTGGAGACCAGCTTGGGTCGCAAAGTGAATTCAAGGCCAGCCTGAACTGCATAGTGAGACTGTGTCTCAAAAAGACAAAAAAAAAAAAAGAGAGAGAGAGCTAAAGGGCTCTCTAAGCTCCAAGACATGTGAGTGGAATGAAGTAGCTAAAAGGCCATGTTCTACAGAATGCATAGCTTTTCAGCGAAGCACAGAGAGTTCCAAGTATGCTTCTAAGTGACTTGTTAGTACACACTGGAGAGCATGCTTTATCAAAAGGAGGGAGTAAATAAAGGAGAAGGAGAAGGGCAATAACAAGAAAGAGGAGAAAGAGGAGGAGGAGGGAGAGAAAGAACATGGAGGAGGAGAGGACTGTCACACATGATAGCTCTTGCCTATAATCCCAGCACTCTGGGAGGCTGAGGCAGGAGGATTATAATTTTGAGCCCAACCTGGGCAACTTAGTGAATCAAAGAGAACTTGTCCCAAAATAGGAAATAAAAAGGCAGGGAATGTAACTCAGTGTGAAGGACCTGGGTTGAATCTCCAGTATGGAAAAAAATAATAGGAAAGGAAAGGAAGAGGAAGAGGAGGAGGAACAGAAGAACAAAAAGGAAGAAAATCTAACATCCCCCAGGAGGGCACAGGGTCCCCAGGGCTGGCAGGTGGTGGCTTCAGGACCACAGCGGGCGCTAGGCTGGAGCCCAGCTGGCCAGAGGAGGAGGAGGCTCCCGCGGGGCCCGGGAGAGCCATGGTCTACACCCTCGGGCACATGGATGACCATGATGAATTCTGGTGGCGACAGGGCTTTGAGGGAGCACGGCTGATGCACGAGTGACAGTACGAGGAGAGGCCACACTGCTCAGTGGCCTCAGGACCAGGAACGTCGCCCAGGAGCAGCTCTGAGACGCTCAGTTGGCTCAGCCGTGAGTAGTCCTTGGTAGTCAGCTTCAAGTCAGTGCTGTTCACGCCTCTGAGGAGTATGAGAAGGCTGTGTCCGGGGGGATAGGGATGTGCTAGGAGTCAAAGCACAGCACACTGAGTTTCAAGATCTTATGGGCTTTCATCTATGATTCTGGAATTGGGTAACCCCTAGTTTCATTGAAGAATGAAAGTGGTTGTTCATCCAGACACCCCTCTCTTGACTGGCACTAGCATGGACTCCCTAGGGTCTGCACTTGCAGGAAGGGAAAGTGGGCTGAGCTGTGAGAGCCAGACTGTGTCCCTGCTCTGTCCTTTCTTCTCAATCTGAGCCTCACTTTGCTCATCTGTAAAGTGGGATGGTGATGGATTCTCAACTTGTAAGCAGGTGAGGAAATCTTAGCAGCCTTTGTGTCAGCATTAGTTTACTTCAGCATCCTGCTTCACCTAGGGAGTGAAGGTGAATTGGAAAGGCCAGTCAGCCAGGTGTGGTGGTGCACGCCTGTCATCCCAGCGCTGAGGGAGGCTGAGGCAGGAGCATTGAAAGTAAGAGACCAGCCTGAGTAATAGTGAGCAAAAAAGAGTGCTCTGATGACCTGGACCAAGGGAGCTGGTTCTCTAGGCAGGGAAGACTAAGGAAAGCAGAAGTGGAAGATAAAGTTGCCTCCATGTTACTTTCATTGTAAATTTGGCGGGGGGGGGGGGTACCAGAGATCAAACTCACAACCTTGCACTTGCCAGGCAGGCACTTAGGCCACTGAGCGAAATCCCTGGCCCTATTTTTTATTTTATTTTATTTTATTTTGAGGCAGGGTCATACTATGTAGTTCAGGCCGGCCTTGCTCACGTTGTAGCCCAAGCCAGCCTTAAACTCACAACGCTCCTCCTACCTCAGCCTCCCGAGTGCTGGGATTAAAGACATGCACCACCATGCCCGACTTGCTGTGGCACTTGGGCACGAGTGGTCCATTCCAGTCTGGCTGGTCATAGCTAGAGCATCAGTGGCTGCCTGTAGATCCTGTGTGGCATGGGTATGTATTGGGGTGGATGTCATCTGGCCATGCTGGTGAACAGTGCCTAAGAGTGGTGATTTGAGTAGCAGTCGAAACATACTGCTCAAACATATGGAAATAAATGCCATGGAATGGGAAAAAAAGGAAAGATGAGAATTCTAATCACACTACATAAAACAGAGCCATGTATGTTCATACATACAAATGTTATCTCTATAGATAGGGAAGTTCTAGAAGCATGTATACCTCAACCTCAACAGGTAGCTGTGCTGTATTTTTTTTCTGAAATGCAAATCTATTTTGTAAAATGTGTTTAAAATTTTTTAATGTGGGGCTGATGTGTTTTGTAGCTCAGAGGTAGAGATCCCTAGCACCACATAAAGTTGTGTGTGTGTGTGTGTTTTGAGACAAGATCTCACTGTGTAACCTAGGTTGGCCTTGAACTCAGAAAGATCCTCCTACCTCAGACTCCCGAATGCTGGGACTACAGTCATGTGCCACCACAGCTGACTCCATGTGTGTTTATTTTTTTTTGTTTTGTTTTGTATTGTTTTGTTTTGTTTTTTGAGATAGGGTCTCTCTATGTAGCCCAAGTTGGCCTCAAACTTGAAGCAGTCCTCCTGCCTCAGCTTCCCAAATGCTGGGATTACAGGCGTGTACCACCATGCCCAGCTGGCCCAATCATTTTTAAAATGGTCTGGATACCTTGCTAACTTGCTAAACTGGGTTCCTGCCTCAGCCTCCTGAGCACTGAGGTCACAGGTGTGCACCACCATGCTTGGTTTTGCCCTCTGTTCAGTGACCAGGTCCCCCACTGCTTTCCCAGCAGTTCCTGTCAGCCCAGTGTTGGCTCAGCCATGCCGAGGGTGTCTGTATCTGGGACACTGCGGGTGCCGGGCAGGTGGCTGCTTTCCCCTGCACCCCACCGTGAAGGCAGCGTCCTCCCAGTAAGAGCACAGGCTGGGTCCAGCAGAGGCAGCCAGGGTGGTGGGGAGGGGACGCTGCCCTGCAGGCTCAGGCGGCTCGCTGGAGTCTCCACAGATCCCACTGCAGTGAAGCCACTAATCTCTCCAGACACTCAGGGCCAAGGTGACGGAGAGAGATAGGAAATGGCCTGGGAGACTCAGACCCAGAGCTACCTGCTGCCTGGGGGTCCTTCACCCCATAGTGGGTGCTGGAGGGTGGGGTCCCGGGGACCCCACTTGCCTGGGAGCCTCTACACTCACCTCTTTCCTGGGTGCCATCCAAGCGGCCCCTGCCCTCCCGCAGGGCGTGGACATTGAACTCTGCCCTTTCTTTTAAAAACTTTTTTATTTTTATTAACCTATGTTTGCAGCACATAATGATCATATTCCCCGCGGGGCGTTGTGTATGTACCTCAGACTTCTCAATTCTTTCTCCCCCGCCCCTCCTCCCCGTCTCCCCTCCCACCATCTCTTATCCTTCTCTTTTGCAAAAGATCTATCTCCCTGTTTCCTATTATCTATCTTTTATTTAGCTTTGTAATTCATTTTTGCTTTGGGGTTCTCATGTAAGCGAAACCATGTGATATGTAAGCTTGTGTGTCTGACTTATTCACTTAACACTGCGATCTCAAGGTGCGTCCATTTCGCTAGCAATGCTTCGGGTTATCCTCCTTTCTGTGACAGTAGTAGTCCATTGTGTGTGGATATCATACTTTCTTTACCCAATCATCTGCTGATGGCCATATGGGCCACTTCTAAGACTCAGAGTCGAGAGTTGTATGCCACCCGGTCTCACCAAGTCCCTCCTGCCTGTCTGACTGGCTGTTGGGCTTCCTTGGCTTTTGAGAGCCACTCGCCCTCTGGCCTGGTATGACCTCAGCCCATCCCACACCTGGACACAGCATACACTGGCATCGTTAGGTCTCTCCCATTCTTTCCAATAAACCCAGCCCACACCCCTTCTCCCCACTGTTCCTCCAACAGGCATTAGCTGGGAGGATGGTGAAACCCCACCTCAAAGACTTTCTCTAGAATTCTTGTGGGGTTTTTTGGGGGGAGGTGCAGACTCTTGCTATGTAGTTCAAGCTGACCTTAAACTCACTATGTAGCCCAGGGTGTCCTTAAAGTCTCAGAGATCCTCCTGCCTCAGCCTACCTACCAAATGCTGGGATTACAGACTTGCACCCTGCTACCTGGCCTTAGCTCACTTTTGGGTCTGCACCCCCCGCCCCATCAAGGGACCTCAGATCCAAGGCTGGAAGCTGAAGTCAAGTATCTCTCAGGTTCCACAGAGCTGGAATCGAACCCCGGTCGGGGTTGAATTTGCTGACCCAGATGCACTTCGCAGCCCACAGCCCTCACAGCACAGCAGGGCTCCCTCACATACGGAGCTGGTGGCTGTGGGCGGAGTCGCCAGGTCTGCAGTGAGAGCCTGGGCCTTCTGTTTATTCCGGGAGGGCAGGCACTGGGCTGTGGGTGGCGGCGCCCCATGTGGGTGAGGCCTGGCCGGTGCAGGGGCCTGCATTCACCCTCTTGAGGCGCCCCACTGTCCCTGTGCCTGAGGGGCCTTGGCACGCAGGGCGCAGTCTGGAGCAGGTGATGGAGGTGGGTCCCTGAGGTGCAGACTCACTGTGCCAGCCACAGGACAGACATGAGGGGGAGCTCCTCCTGCCCCCTCTTTCCCTGCTTCCTTCTGTCCCTCCCTCCCTTCCTTCCCCTCTATGTTTTCTCCTTTTTTCTTCCTTTCTTCCTCCTACCCCCTTCCCTCCTGTCTTACTTTTCTCATTGCTGAGGCAAAATACCCAACACCCAGAGTTAAAGGGGGAAAGCTTTATTTAGCTCACAGTTCACAGAAGTTTCAGCCCCAAATCAGCTGGCTCCAGGGCGGGGTGGCGACGGCATGAAAGACAGCAAAACCCACAAAGGAGAGAGCCTCCCGGCATCTTTCTGTACTTCTAACTCGTGTCCAGTCTACAGGGTTAGGGTGATGCCAATCCAGTCGGTGGACTGACCCAGCAGTCCCCCAACCTCACTCCAGCACCTGAACCCCAGCGTTGCACATAAGTCAGTCACACACTCGAGATTCAGCCACCTCCAAAAAGACCCTGGGACTGCATCTGGGGGGACATCTAGACACGAACCACTGTACCTCCTGCCCCTCCTCTTTCCTTCCTTCTTTTCTTTCTTCCTTTCCCCCTCTCTCCCTCCTCCCCTCCTCCTCTCCTTCCCACTCGCCTTAGCTAGCAGTGGACCCCAGCACCCCAGGGACAGCACTCCAAGTGAGTGCTCCATCCCCAAGCTGCGCCCCGCACTGCCCCAGATGTTTTAAGCTGAAGACAGGATGAGGTGACCGATCCCAGACGGCAGAGGACAGGGTCTCGGAAGGGGAGGCCCAGAGCCCCACTGTCTGCTTGGAAGTGCCCTGAGGCCTTGGCATGTGGCTCTGACCTCTCACGGTGGCAACGGGCATGAGTGAACAGAGTGGCCGGGCTGCAGCTGGTGACAGCCCTGTCCCTTCCCGCCTCAGCACCAGCCTCAGCTCTGGACTTGGGCGCCAAGGCCCGGAAATAAGGGGTGAAGAGAGGGTGCCAGCCTGCCCGCAGCTCCGAGCCCCGGAAGATACTGCATAGCCCGAGGGACCTGGGGAGCCGAAAGAACTGGCCAGCAAGAGCAGCATGTGGAGAGGCCGGCGTGGACACCCAGGACACCTGGCCCTGTCAGACCCTGACTTACACCTCCTCGTCGGGGTGTTAGTGTGTCTCACCTACACACACAGGGAGAACACACCCAGACAGCCAGTGAAAAGTCCCTCATAGGAGGGACAGATCAAAGCAAGCAAAGAAAGACCAGGAAGAATGGAGAGGGTCAAAATGTATTACATACACTCAGACTGGTGTTTTGTAAACTCAGTAGGCACTAGTAGTAAAAGAAGAAAATGGAGAGCCTAGGGGAAGAGTCAAAGAGACAGTGGAAGAAACCTTTGGAAAAACAAAAACAAAAGCCAGGTGCATGGTAGCCGTGGTGGCACACACCTGTAACTCAGGAGGCTGAGGCAGGACAACTGAGTTCTAGGGCAACCTCAGCACGTAGCAAGACCCTGTCTTGAAGAAACAAACAAACCAGAAACAAAACAACCAACTCAAACAATTAGCCAAACTGATAATAAATATGCTCAGAGAGAATGTGGCCTGAATGGGGCATTTCCACCCCAAAGATGTTTTTTTCTTTTTCTTTTTTTTAAAA
>RJWM01011289.1:0-60340 GCA_004363535.1 Dasyprocta punctata | reverse complement strand
TAAAGACAGATCTTTACCTTAAATGCAAAATATAGAAAAAATATTACATGAGATATTTTTCATATTCTTAACTCTGGTAATATTTGTTTCTACTAGCTGAGAGTGAGGGAGCATCCCATTTCCGGACCATTTGTTGAAGCTCTGTCAATGTAAGTGTTTGGCTCAGGAAGAGCAAAGAGGGGGAATAAATCAATAGAGCAAATCTTGCTTTTTTATTTTTTATTATAATTTTTTTTAATCTTGCTTTTTTATAACCCTCATTGTATTCTCTCTGAAACCCTGGACAACTATTTAGTAATTCTGTCCTTAATGTTATCCAATTAAATTTTCTCTCTTCCTCCACATAGTATTTCTTGTTTTTATATTTGTTTGTATCTTTTACATCATTCTGTAAGGTGCCCTGCATAGTGTGTTGATTAACTGAATATAAAATAAATCTTTGATTTTCCACCTTTTTATCTTCTCGTTAAGTTAAAATGTCCCTCTTAGTCTTTTTTTTTGTCTATTACTTTAGTCTGGAAAGGGAAGAAGGCAATGTGTTAAGAATTTTGCACATGTCAAGAGTCATTGACTTTCTCTTTTAACATTTTAAATACTTTTCTTAACGGAAAGAAAAAGTGATTCAGTGTAAGTTCTGTTCTATTTAATAAATCAGGTATTGTTTTGGGAACCTATAAATACGTCCACATATACATATGACACTTATGCATATATATATTTGTTAAATCTTTATTTTTTTAGTGTTGTGATTTAGATTTAAATGTTACAATATTAAGTTGCTAAGGTGTTTTATTAGGAAAAGTCATACTTTTTGGTAAAATTAAAGGATTATTTTATTTCCTGCCCTTTAAGAAAGAGGAGAATGAGCCGGGTACAGTGGTGTGTGCAGTGAAAGAGTCTGGGAGAATCACTTACAATATTTGTGAATTGGTCCGTTGTGATCTTCAGAGTGTAATTATGTAATTGGAAGTTTATTGTCTTATAAGAACAAGATTATAGTCATCAGTAAAGTTGATTTTGTTTTTTTACTTCTTAAAAAATAGGAATGTTATTAGTTCTTACTCCGATATCCAGGTAAGATTGATTGTATTTTATCTTCTTTTTAATAGATAGAGCATACTGATGAATATTTATAAGAATGTTTTCCCTTAATTGCTGTTTGCATGAATGTTAGGTTAACCTTGTTAATTTATTGCGTACTGATTTTTTAAAAAGTTTTAATCAAAAGAATTGCTGTTGTGTGTTAAAAATAAATGCTAACCATCATGTCAGTTTAGAGTTACAGAAATAGCTTTTTAAAGGTTTTATTTCTGATTCAGGTTTCTGAAAGAAAAAAAGGCAAAGCTGATACAAATTATTAAAATATAAACACATTAATGTCATTTTGTAAACTCTAAATATGTTTAAGAAGCAAATGTACTTTCTTAACTTCATTGTTCCTTAGTATCTTTTTCCAATAAATTGCAGTCTGCCTATCTGACCTACCCTGCTTCTTTTTTATTAGAGTTGGCTGGAATTGGGAAATAAACAAAGAGCCACTGCTGCTACTGGTATGAATGATAAAAGCTCCCGTTCTCATTCAGTTTTTACCCTGGTGATGACCCAGACCAAGGTATTTTTTTGATTATTTGTATAAGTAAGATAGTAAATACGTTTGTTTTATTTTTCTTATTTTCCTTTGTAAATCAAAAGGTAAAAGTATAGGTGTATAACTATATAAACATAAATGAATTTTAGAAAATAAACACAGTAACTGAAGGACTTTTGGGATATATAGTAGTATATTATTATTATTATTATTATTATTTTTTTTTTTTTTTTTGTGGCACCGGGATTGAACTCACAACCTCGCGCCTGCCAGGGCAGGCGCTTAAGCCACTGAGCCAAACTCCCGGCCCTGGTTTTTTGAGGCAGGGTCGCACTATGTAGCTCAGGCCAGCTTTGCGCTCGCGTTGTAGCCCAAGCCAGCCTTGAACTCACAACGCTCCGCCTACCTCAGCCTCCCGAGTGCTGGGATTAAAGGCGTGCGCCACTACGCCCGGCTGGTAGTATATTATTTTTCATTGTTATTTAAATCAGTGATCATCATATTATTGATATGAATTTGTCAGTAGATGATAACATATTATCAATAACATATAGTAATTATAGAATCTTTGGGAAAGCATCTGGAAACAAAAGATTTTTAATAATTCAACCATAGGTTGCACTATTCAAACCCCTATAAGCATTTTTGGTTTTGTAATTTTTCAGTTGCTTTACAATCATCCTTAAACAAATTCACAAAATCTCTTCACACTTGTATACCACGAAAACTACTTCAGAGAAAATTTTTAAAAGCTATACAGTATTCATTAGCTATTATAATTCTTTAAGTCTTGCTCTACTGTTGGTTATTTACATTAATTTTAAACACTATATTGAGGATAAGCAACATGTTTGTATAAACTTTATAGTTACTTGCTTAATATAATTAGCTATGGATTTTAGTCCTTTTAAAGTCATTTTTAAAATTTTGGCATAATCCAACCATTGCTCAACATATTTACTTCAGTAGACTCTGAGTACTTATGCTTTATAAATTATTACAGATGAAAGAAGGAATTTTTTTTTCTTGGTTTCTTTGGTTTGTTATTTTGAGACAGTCTCTGGCTACATGGTGCAGGCTGGCTTTGAACTCAAAGCTCAGCTTCCCCAGTGCTGGAATTGCTGGTGTGCTCCATCATGCCTGGTGATAAGAAGGGGTGGTTTTAAAAATAAATTATTTATAATCTTGTATAACTTTGTCTTTTAAAGATTAATATTCATGACAAGTCATAGAAGAACTTTAATTATTTTAATATCATTTTGCTGTAGACAGAAATTGTGGAAGGGGAAGAACATGATCATACAATAACAAGCCGCATAAATCTGGTAGACCTGGCAGGCAGTGAGCGCTGTTCTGCAACCCACACTAGTGGAGATCGACTAAAGGTAAAAGAAATACTAGTCTCATTCTTTTTTTTTTTTTAAATGAGATTTTGTTGTGTGGCTCAGGTTGATACTGAACTGGACTTAAGTGATCTTCCTACCTCAGTGTCCTAAGTAACTGGGACTACAGGTGTATGGCCACCACCTGCTTTGCTCTACTCATTTTGATGAAATTCCAGGGTGCACTGTTTTTATGAGAATACAAACTGAATATACTTGACCAAAAAAAGTATCTTTAGCTGTAACTTTATAGACTATATTGTGGTTTAGAGTACATATTTTTTGGTTATGATTACTTTTCAGAGAAAATAAATTCCAAGTCATAAAGTTTATGGAAGAAAGTGTTCATGCAGTAATTACATTAGGTGAGAAATATATTTTGTGAAATAAATTTGTTCTCAAAAGTTAAGAAAAAAAATTTTTTTTATCTTATACACAGGAAGGTGTGAGCATTAACAAGTCTTTGCTAACTTTGGGAAAGGTTATATCTGCTCTTTCTGAACAAGCAAACCAAAAGAGGATTTTTATTCCTTACCGTGAATCTGTTCTTACATGGCAAGTATCTCTTGAACTATAAAGCACTGTATAAAATACAATGAATACTATGAGGAGCAGAACAAGAAACTGACTTTCTACAACTTTGGCATAAATGAAAAATGCTTAGTAATATGAATTCCAGAGCCAAACTATCTGGTTTAAATCTCAGCTTTCCATCTTAGAAGCTCTGTGACTGAAAAAAATCACTTAATAGTTTAGCCTGTTTTTTTACTTGTAAAATAGGAATTATTGTCAATACCCATCTTTTATGATTATAGAAAGGATTAAATTATTAATGTAAAAGTCCTTAATACATCTATGGACAATATGAGTCTAAAACAACTGGTCTTATTAGTGTCTAATGTGTTTCATATTAAACATTACTGTGTACACAGTCAAACTGAATAATTGTTTTTTGTCTATAACACAATGGTCAACACATAAGTGCTCGATAAGTGTTTTAATGTGAATATATACTGTACTTTAGTTCTAATATATTGTTAAAATTACACTTGTATTCATTTAATATTCACTTCTTATAAGCATTAATACACAAGTATAGTCTCCAACTTATAATCATTTGACTTAAAACTTTTCTGTTTTATCATGGTGTGAAAATGACACACTTTGAGTAGAAAGTTATTGGGATATAACCTCGGCTTAATCATAGGAGCATTTGCATACAATTATGACAAGAACTATATCTTTAACAGTAATGTAGCTTTTTCATTGTAAATGTAATCATTTATAATTAAATCATTATAATTTTAATTACAATGTATTTCTTTCCTTAAAACCTGTAAAGGAAAATCTATTTTATTTTCCTTTGAAAAGTTAGGACAGTGAAATTTGTCCCACACTTTTTTTTTCTAAAATAAAATTTTTGCGCATATTCAACACACAATTTTAATTAGTAAGTCTGTTCATCATTTTTAGCTTTTATTGAGTACCTGACTTAAAAGGGTGCGATAAAGATGATCAAGACATGTAGTCCCTTTCCTCAAGTTAAGGGGAGAAGTATCTAACTTTTTGATAGTTAAGCATGTTTTAAACTTCTGCATAGATTATTGTTTTCATGAAACAATATAAAAGATGTAAGAGAAAATAAAGTGTTTATGAGAGCTAAAAATAGCTATAGCTGAGTGGTGGTGTATGCCTGCAATCCCAGCACTTGGGAGGCTGAGGCAGGAGGATTGTTTTGAGTTCGAGGCCAACCTGGGCTACATAGTGAACACAAGGCCAGTCTGAACTACACAGTGAGACCTGGTCTCAAAAAGAAAAAAAAAAAAAAGCTATAAATACCAAAAAAGTTTTAAATGGTATTTGAACAAAGAGAATAACACTGTATTATATACTTTATTAGATTGGTTTTTGCTTTTGAGATAACTGTTATTGGGTTGTTGTAGAAGAAGAGTCTAATTATGAATTTTTTCCTTGAAGGTTATTAAAAGAAAGCCTAGGTGGAAATTCAAAAACCGCAATGATTGCTACAATCAGTCCTGCTGCCAGCAACATAGAAGAAACATTAAGCACACTTAGATATGCTAACCAAGCTCGTTTGATAGTCAACATTGCCAGAGTAAATGAGGATATGAATGCTAAGTTAATTAGAGGTGAATATTTTTCTCAAAATTAAAAATCTATTTTGCCATAGTTCAGACTAACATATTTTTGTTTTAAAATAAGTAATTTTAAGAAAAAGATTTTTCCCATACCTACTTATAATTCCACTCTTAAAATAAGCAAATTTTGAGAAAAGCAGTATAGATAAAGGGGACCTAACAAGCATAAAAAAAATTTATAGTCATAAGTGCATGCAGCAACATTAACCATGGAGCTGTTTGTTTTTCTTGTTTCTTAGTAGCTAGGATTACAGGCGTTCACAGCTATGCTCAGAAATTCTCTGGCCCCTTTTTGCAGCAGAAGGCAGTAAACACTTGAGAGGTATGAGACAGAAGACAGTTGAGTCAGTTTTCCTAGCCACAGTCCATTCTTTTCCTTTTGAATCACTTCTGTTTTACAAATGGGACTGTTTTCATTAAAAATTTCAGCTTGAACAACTTTTTCAGTTTTTTTTTCTTTGTGTACCAGGGATTGAATCCAGAGCTTTCTCATTGAACTAGAGCCCTACTCCTTTTTTTATTTTTTTATTTTGATACGTTGTCTCATTGAGTCACTAAGTTGACCAGGCTGAGCTTGAACTGGAGATCCTGTCTGTGTTGGCTCTCCAGAATGCTGGGATGGCAGAGGTACGCCACCAAGCCCCACTTGTCCCTTGTGTTTTTAAGAGTAAGATTTGCCTAGGATAATTGCAGTATATGTCTGTTGTCCCAGTACTGTGTAATTCATAATGCTGTCTTTACCACAGAATTTTCCCACTTTGGAGAGTATATGTCCATCCTGTTATGAAGGGGATTCATTAATATGGGAACACTTTTGACTTGAAAGAGATTTATAAATCATGTAGTAAAATAAAGCTGGTTTCTCCAAGTATTTCACTTAGTAATATTAACAACTTCAAGTGAAACAAAAGGTTGAATGATTATACCTATTATGGAAATTGTATATCAAATGTTGTTAATTGTGCATCTTCTTATAAATCTTTAGAACTGAAAGCAGAAATTGAAAAGCTAAAAGCAGCTCAGAGAAACCATTCGAATATTGACCCTGAACGATATAGGCTTTGTCGACAAGAAATCACATCCTTACGAATGAAACTCCATCAGCAGGAGAGAGACATGGCAGAAATGCAAAGGTGAACATAGTCAACCCCTTAAATGCTAGTTGTGTTGCTATGGAATTAGAGGACTGGGAGGGACCTTACGAGGATGCTGAGTCCATTTTTCTGCTACTTTCCATATGAACAGAACAGTGTACTTTGAGACTATCACGTTTTAAATATTACTAGATAGTTTCTTAAACTTTATTGGTCATCTCTGGTTATCAATGATGTATACATAGATGTTTCAACTATTCTTTGTTTTTGGAAAGAGTATGGAAAGAAAAGTTTGAACAAGCTGAAAAAAGGAAACGTCAAGAAACAAAGGAGCTACAGGTATTATTTTAACTTTCTAAATTGATTTGGAAATAAGAAATATACTAACATGTAAATTAGGTTTTGCAAACATTTATTATATACCAACTCTGCACAAAACACTACTGTAAGAAGAAGTTATAAAGAATTGTCAAGATCAAGGTTGTGATTGCTTAAAACTTATGAGCTGGTTGGAAAGTTAAAATATAGACAAACTACCTTGATATACTTACTTTGCTCCCATAAATATTTATTAAATGTCTGTTGTACTAGAAACAAGGGAGGGAGACCAAGGTGACTATCTAAGTTCCAGCTCTCAGATCACTGGGAATCAGAAGACTGGTATGATCTGATTAGATGGAACTATGTGACTCTGTCTTTTTTATAGCTAAGCAAGTGGTTGCACAGTGGCAATTTCATATGGTTCATTCTAATGCATTGAAAAGTATATAAAAGAAAAGCAGAGCTGAGCGTGGTGGCACATGCCTTTAATCCCAGCACTTGGGAGGCTGAGGCAGGAGGATTGTTGTGAGTTCAGGACCATCCTGGGCTACAAAGTGAGTTCAAGGCCAGCCTGAACTGCATAGTGAGACCCTGTCTCAAAAAATAGGCCCTGGGATTTATCTCAGTGACGTGAGCACCTGCCTGGCAGGCGTGAGGTTGTGAGTTCGATCTCTGGTACCAAAAAAAATAAAAAATAAAAAGAAGGGCCCAAGGGACCTATGAAGTGCCCAGAATGCTCTAGGGCAGGTTATCTAAATGAGAGGAATAGACTACCTGATGTGTTTTATTTATTTTTTTATTTTTTTGGTCCCGGGCATTGAACTCATAACATCAAGCCTGCTAGGCAGGTGCTTAGGCCACTGAGCTAAATCCCTGGCCCTATTTTTTGAGACAGGGTCTCACTATGCAGTTCAGGCAGGCCTTGAACTCACTTTGTAGCCCAGGCTGGACAACCTGATGTGCTTTAAATTAAAATAAGTAACAAGGTTGTGGTGGTGCCTGCCTGCAGTTCCAGCACTCTGGGAGGCTGAGGCAGGGGATGGAAATTTTGAGTCCAGCCTGGACAATTTAGTCGCTTAGTGAGATCCTTTAAAAAAAAAAAAAAAAAAAAAAAAGCAGGAGAGAGGTGGGAAGAAATAACTTTGAATTGAAGAGAATATTATCAAGGAGGACTTCAAGGAAAGAAATGACGAAGCAAAGTTTTATACGGTAAATAGGAATTTGCTTAGTCGAAACATTCTAAGTAATGGAATACCGTATTTAAAAATTGTGAAGGTACAGCACAGCTTAGATGGCCAAAGACTTAAGAAATTTCATGTAGTTGGAAATTAAGGCTGGTATAGAGTTGACACTGAAAGGAAGAAGATGTAAGATTCAGGTGGCGATGTGGTGAGGAACTTAAGGGGTTGGGAGAGAGTTTTGTGTGGAAGGGGACTGAGATGAGCAGACTGTTTTCAAAAGGTTCTTTTGGCAAAAGTGTAGGAGATGGATTTGGGAAAGGAAAAGCTTGATGACAGGGAAATTATTAGGAAATTGTTGCTGTGGTTACAAGCAAGAGAGAGTGAGACCTTGGAGTAAAGTAGTAGCCATAGAAATAGGTAGTAGAGAAGTTAGATTAAACAAAGAGAAAGGAGGTAGAATTGTGAGGATAAAGAGTTATTTTTAGATAAAGGTATTGAGAAAAAAGGAAAAGTCAAGAATGACTCCCAGGTTTCAGAAATGTGAGCACTGTGTTGTGAAATTATGAGGTCTTTGTAGTGGTGCATAAAGAACCCATATGACAATGGGTTGAGGGATGACAGAGATGGAATAGAGAGCCACACAAAGGAACTATAGTATTTGGTAATGTAAATTTTGAAAAGTTGGAAAGAGGGACTATAAAATTGAAGGCAAGTTTTGGGGTTTTTTTGGTGTGTGTTATTTTTTGTCCTGCTGGAGATTGAGCCCAGTCTGCCTGAGCTACTTTCCCAGCTCTTTTCATTTTATATTTTGAGATAGGGTCTTACTAAATTGCTCAGGCTGGGCTTGAACTTGTGATCCTCCTATCTCAACTTTCCATAGTGCTGTGATTATAGGTGTGTGCCACTGGGCTCAACTTATTTGTTTTTGTTTATTTAAAGGATGCAAAGTACTTGAATATTTTTTTATAGAAATTAAAAAACTTTTATGAAATAAAATTGTAAAGGAGATTGAGAAAGATAAGTCAAGAACAAAGATAGTTGAAGTCAGAAACATATTTCAAATGGTTGGTAGAGGACTATTATTTCAGAGAAAGGAGGAAAAACTTGGAAATGGCCAGTCTAGTTTTTACCAAAAACTCTTAGAAAAGGTAGAATTTGAGGTGGGTTTTGAAAGTAGAGGTAAAGAAGGTTGGGTAAGATTTTGATAAGTAGAGATAAAGAAGAAAGCATTCTAGGAAGGGAAAATTTTATGAGAATAAATGTGAGAAAATGTAGTGTGTCTTCAGAAGTGTGTGATTTAGTTTTATTGTGACAAGCTGTTTATTTGAGATCTTAAGGGCATACAATTGGAAACACATATTATGATTAGTTTATTAAGTACTTCATTTGCAGGCCAAGTAATTTCAGTTTTATAGGACTGGGAAGCCTTTTTAAGTGTTTGGTCAGGGAATTGACATTTTGAGAGTACCTTTTTAACAGAATTAATCTATACACTGTCTAAAATGGATTAAATATAAAGGAAATTGTTGACAGGGTGACACAGGAAGCTGCTACAGCAGGATTTCTGGTGAGAGTTACTAAGAGCCTAAATTAGACATGACAATGAAAATGCAAGAAAAAGAATTGTTCCTTTAATTGATCAATAAGAATAGACACAACTTGTTGATGGTGGGTTGATACATGAGTGGACTGAAGCTGATGAAGGTCCTAAAAAGATCAACAGAACCTTAACAATATAAGAGAATGATGACAATTGTTTATTTGATGCTGGGGATTGAATCCAGGGTCTCATACCTGTCAAGCACACACTGTGCCACTGAACTGCAACCCTCTTCCCAAGACACCTTTAATTTATTAAAGCTTCACAGGAAATCATTCTAATATATAATATAAACTGTTTTAAGTTAATTTAATAATTGCATGTTGTAGTTCAGATTAACTGTTTTTCTGACTTCTAGAAAGCAGGAATTACATTTCAAATGGACAACCATTTGCCAAACCTTGTTAACCTGAATGAGGATCCACAACTATCTGAGATGCTACTATATATGATAAAAGAAGGCACAACTACTGTTGGAAAGTATAAACCAAACTCAAGCCATGACATTCAGTTATCTGGGGTGCTGATTGCTGAGGATCATTGGTATGTTAGTCTTTTAAAAGTCAGGGTGCCTATTCATTTTCATTAGACTTCCGTATCTTTTTAAATTAAATTTATTGGAACATTTTATATATACATAATAATAACGTTCATCATATGGAGTTTATACCTGTATATGATGTATCTTGATTTCTTTTTTTCCCTTATTCTCTCCCCTCCCTTCAACCCTTTTCCCCTCTTTATTTACAAAAGCTTTGTTTCCATTTTATCCTCCTTTTATCATTTTTTCCTTTTCCCTTCCTTCCTTTCCCATTTCCCTCTCCCTAGTTACTCTTTCCTTTTGAACAGTTTCTTCCTATTTCACAATATCTGTTGGACATTTTGGTCCTTATTTACACTTTCAGTTTTTCACACCTGGGAGACAGTGTGATATTTACACATATGTGTCCAATTTATTTCACCTGAGAGTATGGTCTCAAGGTGCATCCCTTTACCTAGAAATGTCTCAAGTTCATCCTTCTTTATAGCTGAGTAGTACTCCATCACATATATAAAAACACATCTTCTTTATCCATTCCTTGGTTGATGAGCATTCAGGTTGTTTCCAAGATTTAGCTGTTACAAACTATGCTGCTGTAAACATGGGTGCACCTGCATCACTGTGGTACTGATATAGGGGAATGAAACTCCTGACCTACTATGTCTGTTACGAGTTTGTGTTCTCTAAAATCGAAGAATGAATTTTAGAAACAACGGAGGTTAAGAGCAGAAATATTTATTGAGAGAAAAAAAGCTTCTGTCTGAGAGACAGTCGAAAGGGGTCCTGAGTGGTTGCCAGGCACTCTGTCTTTTCTGGGGACTTTTATAGAGTAAAATCATGAGGTGAGGTGGGTCTGAGGTGGGGAAAAATGGGAACTTGCAAGGCAGGTGGTCATGAGATGGGACAGAACTACGGTCAACCAATAAGTTTAATTGTTCAGGTAAAGTTGACCAAATCAGGGACAAATAGGGAAGCGAGTCACGTAGCAAGCTAGCATTCTAACGGATCAGTGACTCCTCCTTTTGTGAGATGGGATGATGGTTCCTGGCTTCCTCCAGGTGATCCATACCTATTTAGAATATCAATCCCTAATGTTTTTTTTTTTTATTTTTTATTTTTTTTGCGGCACTGGGGATTGAACTCACAACCTTGCGCTTGCCAGGGCAGGCGCTTAAGCCACTGAGCCAAACTCCCCAGCCCTGGTTTTTTGAGGCAGGGTCGCACTCTCGCTCGCGTTGTAGCCCAAGCCAGCCTCGAACTCACAACGCTCCGCCTACCTCAGCCTCCCGAGTGCTGGGATTAAAGAAGTGCGCCACCACGCCCGGCTAATCCCTAATGTTTATACTTAGGGTGTGGTTGCATTTATTTTGCCTTCTGTCTTGAGATCTGGCCCACAACAAAAGGTGCTTGTCTACTCCAAGGTCACAAGACATCTGGTCCTCTGTGCTGGCTCCTTTGAGGGCCTAGTGCTGTCTGACTGCGTGTAATATTTCTAACTAGCTCAGCTGCCTATAACATTAATGATGTTTTTAATTCTTCTGGGAAGATACCCAGAAGGGGTTATCTGGGTCAAATGGGACCTCTAGTCCAAGTTTTTTGAGGAATCTCCACACTGATTTCCTGATTTCCTGTGGTTGCCCCAGTCTACACTCCCACCAATAATGAAGTGTTCCTTTTTCCCCACAGTACCTCTAGCATTTGTCATTGGTTGATTTGTTGATGACAGGCATTTTTTCTGTAGTGAGATGGAATCTCACCATCGTTTCAATTTGCATCTCTCAAATGACCAGTGATGTTGAATATTTTTTCATATATTTATTTGCCATTTGTATTTCTTCATCTGAGAAATATATATATTCATCTCAGATGCTCATTTCTAGATTGGGTCTTTAAGTTTGGTGGGTCTGATTTTTTTCAATTCTTTTTTGAGACAAGGTCTCACTGCATAGTTCAGACTGGCCTTGAACTCATGGCGATTCTCCTGCCTCACCTCCAGAGTGCTAGGATTACAGTCGTGCTCCACCACGCCTGTCTTCAATCCTTTGTGTTCTAGATATTAGTCCTTTGAGGAACAACTGACTAAAATTTTTCCCACTCTATGGGGTGCTATGGAATTTGGAAGATAAATGGAAGTAGGAGGATAAACAGAAAAGGATTCAGAATAAGTAGATATTATATAATCCTTCTCCTGGGTAAGATCCTGGACGGGTGAGAAGGATATACTGCCTAATTGTAGACTTTTTCTGGCATGCTCTTTCTCTATATGTGTTAATTGAACTGTTTTTCTCTAAATACATACCTTGAAGCCTAATCAGTAGCAAGAGATCTTTGGTTGAGGTTCAGCTTTTGCTGGAGTTTTCTCTTTCTATATGGTTAGTCCAAAGATGAATATGCTTTTGACTCTCTTATTCTCTCAGTAAAAGGACTGTGTGGAACAAGCAGCATGTATGGCTGATTTTCCTCAATGTCATCTTATAGTTAGGGTCCATTTAATTAGATTAAGTGGAGTATGCTTTTATCTCTACTTCTACTTCCTTGGTAATACCTCACTTTTCACGGAGGGAAAAATGTTATTCTTTGTATTATTAAAGCTCATTTATAAAACTAGAAACTTAGAAAAATGAAAACACTTAAAACTGTTTCACTCATAAGAAACCATTATCAGTATTTTAATGTTTTTTTCTTGATTTTTTTTCTGTGTATTTTTTTTAATTTTGGGATAAAGTGTTTGATTTGTATTTAGAAGTTATAATCAAACTACATAGACTGGAAATTCTTCCCACCACTGTTGGATGGAATTTCTAGCGAGGCCATGCTTTATTCATCAGACTTCAATATCTTGAGGAAAATAAAATAATTTAAGTTGTTGTTGCTACAAATTGATCTGAACATCAAAAGAATAACCTGAGAGGGATTATCTCATATTGTCTTTTTCTTATTTTTTAGTATATTCTGTGATTGTAACAGTGTTCTTCTTATTTTAACAGTACTGTCAAAAATTTTGAGGGGACAGTGAGTATTATCCCAGTTGCTGAAGCAAAGACATATGTGAATGGGAAACGTATTTTGGAACCCACAGTGTTGCATCATGTAAGTGGATGGATGTCACAATATAAGAAACTCATTTTGGGAAAGTCATTCAGTTTCTTTGAGTCCTAGTTTTTTTTCTGTTTTGTAAGATAAGGGAGTTGAACTGGATTAAAAACTTGCCATTTCAAAAATTCTAATTCCTTATTTACCTTTCTGTATAGAGAGACAAAAGTTACATCACTGTGAACCAGTCACTACAAAACTGACCATTGGCAGCACCATTGTGTGGCTTTGCAGTTAGGCCAGTTAGGGTTGAAATCCTGCTTCTACCATTTACTATGTGACATTTGGCAACTAGGTGATTGAATAATATCACCCATTCAGGACACTTTTTAGAGCACTATTAAATATATCAGGAGAATAGGCATAAAGTAGTCTGTTAGAGGCAAACCAAAACATATGATTATTCTTTTTGTAGTGAGGGTAGGGGTAGTGAGCATTAAATAAAATAATTTGTGTGTAGTTTTTAGAATATTGCCTGAAATTAGTAAGCTCTCAATGAATGTCTAATGTTATTTAGGTCCGTGCTTTTCAGTTTCCCCTTTCCTAAAATTGGGATAATATGTGTCTCATTGAGTTGTTGTGCGATACAATGATATTATATATATAATATTTAACAGTGTTTGGCATATAGTAAGTAATGATAGTTGCTATGGTTTTTATGTTTATTATTAGTAATGTAAATTACTTTGAATTGTTTAACACAATTTTTCTCATGTAATTTTTTTGGTTCAGACTCACCTCAAGTAGTAAATTTTTTTGTGTGCTTTAGGGTGATCGGGTGATTCTTGGTGGAGATCATTATTTTAGATTTAATCACCCAGTGGAAGTCCAGAAAGGGAAAAGGCCATCTAGTAGAGATACTTTTAAAAGCGAGGGTCCTAAAGACTTTGAATTTGCCAAAAATGAGTTACTCGTGGCACAGAGATCACAGTAAGTATTATTGTTGATATGAAATAGTAAGTATATGAGAGAAGCGTGTAGCAGAGTTAATCACATTGTATGAGGCTCTAGTAGTTAACCCTTTTGGTTTTTAGTGATGTGATTTTTTTTCTCATGGTACATTCATTGATTCAACAAGCATTTTTTGAGCAGGTAATATGCGCTCTGTCTGTACCAGGGGTACAAAAAATAATTGTAATTGAAACTTAGCTTCTACCCTGGAGGAATTCATCATCTCACGGAGCTAACAGAGTCCTATACTGGGTAATGTGGAAGCTTCTTAGGTGATACCTGTTCCCCACCAGTTGTCAGTGAAGATTTGTAGGGGATGAGAAGATAGAAGTCCCTGTAGCAGAGTCCAAAGAAGCATTAGAAGTTACCCTGGGAAAGAGTGTATATTTGGTTTTCTTTTTTGTGCCAGTTTTTTTTTTTGGGGGGGCACCGGGGGTTGAACTCACAACCTTGTGCCTGTCAGACAGGCGCTTAAGTCACTGAGCCAAACTCTCAGCCCTTTTGTGCCAGTTTTAGTTCATGCTATATTGTAGGATCTCTGATTTAAGCAATATCTTTATAAGCTGAATGGTAGGTGTACAAAATAAAATACTAAAGAATATAGACTTTATCTTAGAGGAAGAAGAACCTTTAAGGAATTTTAAGCAGACATGACATACTCATGATTATGGCACATTTTTAGAGAGACTGCCATGACCGCAGTCTGGAGGAGGGATTAAAGGTAGAGCAAATATACAAGCTGTGGATGCAATTAAGAAGCTAGGGAAAAAAGGTAAATATAAAATAGATAGGAGAGAAATATAAAAGAGATAAAAATCAGCAAGACTTGTTGACTAAAAAGGCTCATAGAAGCAGGAATAAAGAACAAGTGTACTACATTGGATCATTTTTTTAAAAGCCTGAAAATAAAATGTACCATTTTATGCAGTCCAGTGGCGTTTAATACCTTAATATTTTTGTTCTACCATCAGCACTATGTACTTTTCATCATCCCAAACTGAAATTACACTCATTCAGCAATAGCGCTTCATTCTCCTATCTCACTAGCCCTGGTAACCACTTACATCTTTCTTGTAACAGTCTTACTCTTTCTTAGAATTGGGAATGGGAATTTCTATACAGTGCAGGCTAAAACATTGATCTTTTTGGGGAAGGAAGAGGCTATTTTGTTACCTGCAATTGTAAATACTTTTTTTTCCTCTATATCAAGAAGGTGATAAAGCTAATTAATGTTTTGACTTGGCAATTGTCAAATAGTTATGAAAGTTGAAAATACGCTACAAGCTTTGTCAGCTCTTGTATAATGTGCTTTTAAAGTCATGTCAGTATTTTTTTTTTTTAATCTGTGACCCACACACAACAGTTATTGACATATAATGTATAGTGCTTTCTCTAACCATTGTGATTTAAATATATAATACCCTTATTTTATGTTTACTATATTGTTAACTATAATATTTACTGCAGTGTTTACTGTAACATATGTTTCTATAATTTATTTTTGTAAGCATTAGAAAAAATTACTCATTTAAATATCAGACATCTACAAGAGTAAGTTCGAAATAAGCAAATTTTCATTTCATTGTATTTTTTTGTCAATTATAGAACCAATGGCAATTTTAAGAACACTGTTTTTTTTTTTTTTTTTTTTGCGGCACCGGGGATTGAACTCACAACCTCGTGCCTGCCAGGGCAGGCGCTTAAGGCACTGAACCAAACTCCCAGCCCTAGTTTTTTTGAAGCAGGGTCGCACTATGTAGCTCAGGCTGGCCTTGTGCTCGTGTTGTAGCCCAAGCCGGCCTCAAACTCACAACGCTCCGCCTACCTCAGCCTCCCGAGTGCTGGGATTAAAGGCGTGCGCCACCACGCCTGGCTAAGAACACTGTTGATAGAATATCAGAAATTAAAATATGAAAGTATGTTCAATAGAAAACACTTTAGTATGATTAGAAACTGTTTTGATATATAAGGAATTATTCACAATGTAACCTGTCAATATCTTGCTTCTTTGTAGACTTGAGGCAGAAATAAAAGAGGCACAGTTGAAGGCAAAGGAAGAAATGATGCAAGGAATCCAAATTGCAAAAGAAATGGCTCAGCAAGAACTTTCTTCTCAAAAAGTTGCATATGAAAGCAAAATACAAGCACTAGAAGCAGAACTGGTAACATGCAGAATTGGTCTTTAACCTCTTGATAGTGCAACCCAAACGATACGTTGACTTAACATCAATTGGGAAAGTGAAAGACTACCAGAGATTTAGGCAGTGAGAGCCACAGTGAATACTGGTCTTCCTTAATTTTACTGTAAGAAGCAAGTTGGCAGTAGACAGTGACTACTGAATGGGGAAGACAATAGAGGGGCTCCTCTGTTTTACTGGCAACCATCTGTTCCCAGGAATCCATTTTAGAGAAGAATACTCTAAAAAATTTAACTAGTGACATTTATTTTTAGTTAGATGAGTTAGCCTGAATCAAGTGGAGAAGCTATAGACTTGTTCTTCTATTAGTGAGTTCTTGTGCACTGATTTAAGGAAGAGATTTTTATTTTTGGGGGTATTACTTTTGAAATGTTGCTGTGCATTTTTGTCTCAACTTTGTATTAATGTTCTCTAAAGAGAGAAGAATCTCAAAGGAAGAAAATGCAGGAAATAAGTAACCAAAAGGCTAATCACAAAATCGAGGAATTAGAAAAGACAAAACTGCATCTTGAACAGGAAGTATATGCCAATAAAAAGCGATTAGAAATGGAAACTTTGGCTACAAAGCAGGTAATTTCATTTTATAGCTTGTTTCTTCCATTCTGACAAAAAGGTGAATTTTTTTTTTTTAAGCATTATGGTGTCTTGATAGAAATGAGCCAAATCCAGATCTCTAGATGAGAACTGTTTTTGCCTGAAGCTTATATCTTGGTACTGCTCGCAGAACTACTCCTCAGCACAAAAATATTTAGGAAGGAACAGAACTCTTATTTCCAAATGGCTCCATTCTACTTTTCTTGTTTGCACATCTACTGCTGTGCTATCTTATGTCATGCCAAATAAAGTAAATAAATGAAATGGCGCCAGGGTACAATTTGTAGTAGTAGGAAAGGTACAACCTCTCTTGGGTTATATCCTGAACCATTATCTGACTGTGAAAGAGCAACAAGTAGGCTTTTTGCTAAGAACTCACAGTATGGCATTCAATACCTGAGTCTTATGAGCTCAGGTACCTAATTCTGTCTTCTCATTGAGGACAGAGGCAGCTTTTCAGGGCTGATTCACATTAATCAAGTCCACAAAATTGACAGTACATCCTGAATGTTAGTATCTTTAGTTACCTGTCAACATTTTTAGTGATTCTTTATGTTAGTGGTTCTCAAAGTGTGGTCTGTGGACCAGCACCATCAGTGCCATCAGAACTGTTAGAAATACGGGTTCTCAAATCATTTCAGAGCCACTGAGCCAGAAACCCTGGGGTGGAGCCCAGAGTCTGCTTAACAAGCATTGTAGGAGATGCTAATGAATGCTCAGATCTGAGGGCCAGTGTTTTAATCTCTGCTTTGACGCTATCTTAATCTTAAGGTTTTACTCTCACATGTCAATTTTATTCTCTTTTTTTCCAAGTTCATGGCTTGAGGGAGATCAGAGATGAGGGTAGGGAAAGAAGAAAATACTCCTAGTAATCCCAAAGTCCTGATCTTATAATAGAATGATAGCACTGCTAGTCTACTCTATGACACAGATCACCTCAGAGTTTTAGAAGAAAAACAAGCTGTGTAAATCTTTAAAAACAGTATTGGTAGGGTATTATAATGCCTTTGTGTGTCAAACTTTTTTTGTGTTTTAGTAAATGTTTTTTAATGTGACCTTTTTGAGCAGTTCTTATTTTTCTCTAAAGGTTCTTTACTTCATATTAATGAGAAGAAAAAGATTATTTTTAAAATGTTGTAAGTTTTTTTTATTAGTGTATGTTTATAGTACATAATGTTTACACTCCTTGTGTGGAGTTGTTACATAGTGCATCTTAATTCTTTTTCTCATTCCCTTTCTCCCCACTCCCTTATCTCTTGATCCCCTTCCTGTTTGAGAAAGATGTATCTTCCTACTTTCCATCACCTTTTATTTTGCTCTTCATTTGTATTTTGGGTTTCTCATGTGAGAGAAGCCGCATGGTATTTAAGGTTGTGTGTCTGATTTATTTCAGTTAACATAATGGACTGAAGGTGCATTCATTTTCCTACAAATAGCTCATTTATCTTTCTTTATGGCAGAGTAGTATTCTATTGTGTACAAATAGCACATTTTCTTTATTCATTCATCTGTTGATGGGACATATAGGTAGTTTCTAAGATTTACCTATTATGAATTGTTCTCCTAGGAACGTGCGTATGCATGTATCTCTATAATATAATGCTTTTAACTTTTTGGGTAAGATAACCATGAAGGGGAATATCTGGGTCAAATAGAATGTTTTAGTTTCAGTTTTTCAAGAGTCTCCTTGCTGATTTCCTAAGTGGTTGTACTAGTTTACATTCCCACCAGCAATGTAAAAGGTTTTTAAATTTGTTTTTTCAAATCCATTTTATTTCAAAAAGAAAAAAAAACCCAAAACTTGAAAATCCAATAATCAGGGGACAACAGTGATACATACATGGCACATTGCTGTTCCAAAATCAGTCACCCAGAGTGCAGGACATCTGCATTCAGTTGTCGAAACAGTACCAGTGCAAACCTTTCTCTTTAGTGAACTCAGAGAAATAAGTATAAGTATCTTAACTGTATATATATATATACATACATGCACACACATATATATATATGTATATGTATTGTTTCTTAGCTTCTCACACTAGTGAGACAATATGATGTTTACACATGCATGTCTGACTTATTTCACTTATGAGAATGATCTCAGCTTGCATCCATCTGCCTATAAAAGTCTCAGGTTTGTCCTTTATGACTGAGTAGTACTCCATTGTACAAAAGTACCATAACTAAACATTTTCACTCTTAAATGGATGAGTACTGAAAATATACTTTTCAGTGAACTAAATAAGTCACACATATGTAACCATTGCATTGTTGCACTGGTGTGATGAACTGAAACAAAATTTATGTAAATAAAAAATTAGTTAAGACAGTTAAAGAAAAAGAATTTTGAGTGGAAAGTAGTTTTCTCAGGGTCGTCTTCAGATTTCATTTTTAATGCGAACTGCTTATTTGAAAACAATAGAGCAATCATAACAAAAAAGATAGTCATATAACAGGTTTCTTGATTCATTGAAGCAAAAGTTTTGTGCTAATAATTTGTTGGATAATGTTTCATTTCATATTTTTTATCCTAAATAATTTCTGTGAATATAATAATATGCAATGTGCTGATGATGTTTACTTTCTTATTGGTTGGTTGTGAAATTGTTTTACTTTGGTTTTTTACTTTCCTTTTGTTTAAAATAAAAAAAAATGCAGAAAAGCAAATAAATGAAAGTACCACATCTTTTTTGTCCATTCCTCAGTCGATGGGCTTTTAGGTTGTTTCTAAGATCTAGCTATTACAAATTGTTGCTGCTATGAACATGGGTGCACATATATCGCTGTGGTACAATGTTTCTAATTCTTCTGGGAAGGTACCAGAAGGGGAATAGCTGGGTCAAATGAGATCTCCAATCCTAGTTTTTTGAGGAATCTCCACACTGATTTCCTCCCAACAATGAAGAAAGGTTCCTTTTTCCCCACAGCCCCTCCAGCATTTGTTGTTGGTTGATTTCTTGATAATAGCCGTTCTTTTTGGGGTCGGGTGGAATCTCTGTGTTGTTTTAATTTGCATTTCTCTAATGACCAATGATGTCCAACATTTTGTCATATATTTATTTGTTGTTGTATTTCTTCACTTGAGAATTGTGTATTCATCTCAGATACCCATTTTTGGATTGAGTTTTTAAATCTGGGAGGACTGATTATTTGTTTGAGTTCTTTATATATTTTTTAATAGTAATCCTTTGTCTGAGGAACAGCCAGCAAACATTTTCTCCTGCATTGTGGGTTGTCTCTTCTCCCTGTTGATGGTTTCTTTTGCTGTGCAAACACTTTAGTAAGATGAGATCACAGTTGTTGATTCTGTGCAACAGTTCTTGTGCAGTTGGAATTTTGTTCAGAAAGTCTTTGCCTACACCAATGTCTTCAAGAGTTTTACCTACTCTATCTTCCTGCAGATTTAATGTTTCTGTTTCAATATTTAGATTTTTGATCCATTCCAAATTTAGTTTAGCGCATGGTGAAAAATATGAGTCCAACTTTAATCTTTGGCATATATAGAGTCAGTTTTTCCAGCTCCATTTATTCAAGAGGCTTTCTTCAGGTGAATGTAGTTGACACATAAAAGGTTTCCTTTTTACCCACATCTTTGCCAACAATTTGTTATTTATTTGATTTCTTGATGCTGACCATTCTTTCTAGAATGAAATGGAATCTCTCAATGTTGTTTAATTTATATTTTTCTAATGGCCAGCAAAATTGAGCATTTTTTATATGCTTATTAGCCTTTTATACTTCTATGAACTGTCTATTCATTTCACTTTCCTGTTTTTTTTGTTTGTTTGTTTGTTTGTTTGTTTTTTGATTAGGTCTTTTATTTTGGGGAGGGGCCTAAGTTTTTGAGTTCTTTCTATATTTTAGATATTAATCCTCTACCTGAAGAATAGCTAGCAAAAATTTTTTTCCATTCCATAGGTTGTCCTTTCACTATGTTGGTTGTTTCTTTTGCTGTATAGATGCCTTTTAATTTGATATAATCCCCTTTGTTGATTTCTGGTACTATTTCCTATGCAAGCAGGGTTCTGTGAAGAAAGTTGTGGCTATACCTATGACTTCAAGAGTTTTACCTATTTTATCTTCCACCATGTTAAGTGTTTCTGTTTTAACGTTGAAATCCTTGATCCATTTTGATTTTATTTTAGTACATGGTAAGAGATATTAGTCTAGATTCAGTTTTCCACATGTGGATAGTCAATTTTCTCAACACCATTTATTAAAAATTTTTTTTATCCAGTATATGTTTTTTACTCCCTTATCAAAAATCAAATTGTTGAATGTGCTTGGTGTTATGTATGCATCTGTGTTGTGTTCCATTGATCCTCATGTCTATTTTTGTACTGGTATTGTGCTGTTTTTATCACTTTAGCTTTGTAATATAACTTCAAATCTGGGATTGTGAGACCTCCTACTTTGCTGTTCTGGGTCCAGAAGAAACAGATTTTACCCTCACAAATTCGTACTGATGTTATTGTGGGTAAAGTTACAGTATTAAGACATTTTATAAATCATTTTATAGACTTTTTATGTTTAATAAAACATTTAACCAATTATGCATAATGAAAATACTGTAAAATGAGGTCCAATAATAGTGTGCTACCATTATCAATCTAGTTTTTTAAAAATTGATTTTATTGTAGAAAGTTAAGGTATGCAAAATGATATGGGGTATGTATATATAAATAGTAAAATAGTTACTATAATGATTTCAATTAGCATAACTATCATCTGAATCTGATTTTGCAATTTCTCCTTTTGCATCCTTATATATGTATCTGTATAAATAAATACTTGTCAGGCTTTAGAAGATCATAGCATTCGTCATGCGAAAATTCTGGAAGCTTTAGAAAATGAAAAGCAGAAAATTGCTAAAGAAATACAAATTCTACAGCAGAATCGGGGTAATAGGGATAAAACATTTACAAGTGAGTACATGTTTATTTTAACAGACATTTTCTAAAGTGAGCTATGTTCTTATATATGATTACTAAAATGTTGATTAGTTGCCTTTATATATTTAAAATGGTTGCTTTTAGATGTTGCTGATTTTTCTTTATGTGAATAAGTTTTTATGAATGGTTGTTTTTGAATGTTCAGTTTTCAGGATATTCAGTTATGTTAGTACTGTACTATAGACTGAGTGTTCATGTCCCCTCCAAACTCATGTTGAAATTCTAGCCCCCAGTGTGGTGGTATTGGGCAGTGGGGCCTTTCGTAGATATCATGAGGGCAGAGTCTTCACAAGTGGAATTAGTGCCTTTATAATTGAATTAAATTAGTGCCTATTGTCATCATGATTTCCATGTCCCTGATGATTAGTGATGCTGCACACCTTATCATTCATTGTTGGCTATTGCTGTCTTCTTTTGAGAAAGGTTTATTGAGGGATTTTTCCCCCCATTTTTAATTAGGGCTTGATTGCTATTGCATTGTTTAGTTCCTTACACATATTTTGGATATTTATCTTTTATCATATATGTTATTTGCAAATATGTTTTCCCATTTTGTAGGTTGTCTTCTCCACTGATTGTTTCCTTTGATGTGCAGAAACTTTTTAGTGTGATGCAGTCCCATTTGTTTAATTTTGCTTTTGTTGACTGTGCTGATGTGGTCATATCCAAGATAATTTTTGCTCAAACTATTGTCAAAGACCTTTTTCTTCTGTTTTTTTCTAGTGATTTTAAATTTCAGGTCTTATGTTTAAATCTTTAATCTATTTTGAAAGTCTTTTGTTTGTTTTTTGTTTTTTAGTATGGTGTGATATAATGGTCTGATTTAATTCTGCATGTGATTATTCAGGTTTTCAACACTGTTTTCCTCGTTCTCTTTTCCTGTCACTCTTTTAAACATAGCCATGATATTATTATCATACCTAAAAATATTCATAATCTCTACACTCATCAAATATCTAATCAATATTTAAATTCCCTGGAACCAGGTACAGTGGCCCCACCTACTCAAGAAGCTGAGATAGGCCACGTTTGGCACCAGCCAAGGCAAGATCCTTTCTAACAAACAAGATCCTTTATAAGAAACAAAAAGCCAACACATTTTTTGGATTGTTTCATGAATATTTCTTCTATGTTTAGTTTGTTTGAATCAGGATACAAACAGGAACCACCCATTTTGTTAGATAGATAAGCCCCTCCATTCTACCCTGTACTGGGGATGAATCCAAGGGCCTGCTGCATTCTAGGCAAGCCCTTAACCACTGAGTTATATCATGATCTTTTTTGTTTACTTTGAAATGGGATCTCACTAAGTTTTCCAAGCTGGGCTTGAGCTTACAATCCTCCTCCTCCTGAGTGACTGGGATCACAGGTATGTACCATCAAGCCCACTTGGTATGTATGAATGTATATATTTTCCTAGAGAGTAGCTAGCTAGCAGTACTGGAGATTGAACCCAGGGCTATTGCACTGAGCTACAGCCCTGGCCCTCTTATTTTTCTTATTTTGAATAAGGGTTTTGCTGCTAATAATTATTGAGGCCTGACTCAATTAGAAATCCGCCTGCTTCAGTCTCCTCAAGTGCTGGGTTTACACAAGGGCACAACCACACATGGCTTGGCCTGGCTTTTATACAGTATTTCTTTTGTCTGTCAGCTCTTTGTTCTGTCTTACCTGTCTTACCTGTTGGAATTCATTTGTTGAGGAAGTCAAATTCTTTGTGCTATAGTTTCTTGGATTCCAGATTTGGCTGCCTGTGTCTCCATTTTGTTGTTCAACAGGTTCCTCTGCCTCTGTATTCCCTAGAAAGGGTGAGTTAGATCTTCAGGCCTCTCAGATTCAGATTCACTTATTTCCCAAGAATCCTTGGTGTTTATGCTGTATTCGCACTCTAACTAATATTTTAAATTAACTTTGAAAATATTCATACTGTTTTATCTGTTGCAAGAGATAAATGTTTATATTCATACACTTTTATTTTTCTCAAGGCCTAGAACAGTACCTAATAATGAATACTTGTTTCTTTTTCTCATTTGAATAATGAGTTTTGTCCTTTCAAAAAATATTTTTAATGGAATACTAATTGTAAGTTTGACTCAACAATACAGAAAATATTTATGATAAAATCTTAAATTGAAGAGCTCGGGATATAGCTCAGTGGTAGAGTGAGTATGTGCTTAGTATGTGCACGGGCACAGAATGCAGTCTCCAGCCCTGCAGATAAACAGCACCCCCAGCGAACAAACAAACAAACCACCGAAAATCCTAAATTTAAATTAGAAACTAGAATTTTAAATTGTTCTTTCCTCTCCCCTTCTCTGCTTTCCTTCCTTTCTTCTTTCCCCTCCCTTTTCTTCTCTCTCTCCCCCTCATTATTTAAGACAGGTTTTTGCTTTGTAGCCCACACTGCCCTCAAACTCACTATATAGCTCAGGTTGGTTTTGAAACTTGAAATCCTCCTGCCTCAGATTCCCAAGAGCTGGCATTACAGAAGTGTGCCAAAGATGTCTACCTTTTAAGTATGTTAGAAAGGCATTGTCTTTGGCGTTTCCGCTCTTAGAACATCCTTATCCTCTTGATAGCAATTTCAGTTTTCTACATACCTCCAAATGAGAGATCTCATTTTATATGAAGAATATTTTATCTTGACAATGAGGGTTGAAAAAAAAATCACTCAACTACCACTGTTATCTTTCTGGGTTATAGAAGTAAACCATTCATTTAAAATCATTTTTTTCTGGGCCAGGCTTGGTGGCACATGCCCGTAATCCCAGCACTTGGGAGGCTGAGGCAGAGTTGCTGTGAGTTCAAAGCCTTCTTGAACTACAAAGTGAGTTCAAGGCCAGCCTGAACTGCGTAGTGAAACCTTGTCTCAGAAAGAAAAAAAAAACATTTTTTTCTGAAATTATTCTGTCTTGCAATGTATGTTGGTGATCATATATGTATTTTGAATCCTCTTTGTATGCTTTGTATTAGTTCAGCCAAGTTGGAGCTCCATGAAAGTCTCAGTGATGATTCAGGAAGCCAATACCATCAGCAGCAAGTTAAAAAAACGCTATGTTTTTGGCAGGTAATTATCCTGAGTATAAAGCAGTTCTTTGTTTTCAACCGGTTGGCTCTCATGTGATTTAAAAAAAAGTCATTTTTCTAAAGTCTCTTCTGTGGCGCCCTTCCAGGAAACAGCTGGTATAAGAGACCCCAGTGACACTGCTTGGGAATAAACAGGATTTCTACATTGCTGGGCATGGTGGTACATGCCAGTAATCCCAGCACTTGGGAGGCTGAGGCAGGAGGTTCATTGCAAGTTCAAGACCTGCCTGAGCTACAAAGTGAGCGCAGGCCAGCCTGAACTGCATAGTGAAACCCTGTCTCAAAAAGACTAAAAAACCCCCAAAAAACAAAAAACCAAGATTTCAACAAATAACATAAAAATATATTTATAAGCAGAATAATTTTAGATGTTTTAGGATTTTGATTTTTCTTTTGACTTGAAAATTAATTAGCATTCTCCTTTATTTTGGCCCTGACGATTGAACCTACCTATACCACTAAGCTGTATTCCCATTCCTGCATTTCACTTTTTAAAAGAACTACATTTTTGTAGATTTTTTTATTTAAAAAATTTATATATGAGAAATTATTTTTATGTAATATGTATTAGATGTATTTATTACTAAAATAAAAATGCTTAACTATGGAATTATTTAATCAGTGGACTGAATTTTTATGGTTTTATTCAATTCCAGAAAACTCTAAGTATGAATGATACTATATGTTTTGAGTAAGCATTTTTATTTGATTTTCTTTCAGGCATGATGCATCAGATAAAGGTAGTTCTGGGACATCTATTCGAGTTTGTAATCTGCAACTTGGGGTCTCAACTTTCTGGAGTCTCGAAAAGTTTGAATCTAAACTTGCAGCAATGAAAGAACTTTATGAGGTTTGGAATATTATTAAAATCTCTATAAACCTTTTAAAATTAAAAATACATAAAAGTGATATTCTCAGTGAAGAAAATTTGGAAAATAAAAGGGAATCTATCAATTACTGAACCAAGTATTAACAAATATATGTATGTTTTGCATGTATTTAAATGAGATTTTATTGGTTTGTGTAAATATAAGTATGATACAGAAATTTAGTGCTGAATCTATTGACTTATAGTTGTATATTTTTAAAATTTGCATTTCATTATCTATAGGAGGAAGAAATTTGACAGTCATAAAACAATTTGCATGATTTGAAACTATCTTCCTATTCCTAATGATGTACATTTTTATACAATTACATTTTTCTGTTACTGTGCTTTGGGTATTTCTAATTACATGCTGCTTGCTGCTTTTTTTTTTTTTTTTTTTTGCTTGCTGCTTTTAATGTTGACCACTGAAAATATCTCTGTATATTAGTTTTTAATGTCTTATTTCCTTGTCTTCCACTTCCTAAAATGGTACCAAAATATGGATTTTTAAAAATTATACTTTGATGCTTACTGACAAATTGCTTGCTGGAAATATTATCACTTGCCAGTGTCCCCAGTGTGTTTTAATAACAAGTGGATCTGAGGGTTTGACTCTGTTTCCTTATGGATAAACTTTGTGTTCATGACACTTTGAATTTTTCATTAAGTGAAATATGAGTAATGAGCTATTATATTTATACAAGATGTGGTGGTGCATGCCTTTAATCCCAGCACTCAGGAGGCTGAAGCAGGAGGATCGTTGTGAGTTTGAGACCAGCCTAGGCTACAAAGTGAGTTCAAGGCCTGCCTGAACTGCATAGTGAGACCTTGTCTCAAAAAATAGGGCCGGCGATTAAGCTCAGTGGTGTAAGCACCTGCCTGGCAGGCACGAGGTTGTGAGTTTGATCCCCAGTACCGAAAAAAAAAAAAAAAAAAAAAAAAAAAAAAAAAAAAAAAAAAAAAAAAAAAAAAAAAAAAAAAAAAAAAAAAAAAAAAAAAAAAAAAAAAAAAAAAAAAAAAAAAAAAAAAAAAAAAAAAAAAAAAAAAAAAAAAAAGAAAGAAAGAAATGGCTAGTGCTAGAATAACTGATTAAAAACAAAAGAAACAAATCTACAAAAGCTGAAAAGATGATTCAGAAGATAATTATAAATTGATCTTAATATGAGCACAGTTATAAAAATCATAAATGTTAGTAAACCCAGAGCAATACTTAAAGAATACTTAAACCGTGACCAAGTAGGGTTTATTCTAAGCATGTAAAATATATTCATAATAGAAAATCCAAAAAGATTTAATTATATCATACCAAAGAATTGACATTGTTTTTCTCTAAGTGATGAATTTGTGAATGGTTTTAATTTTTTTCTTTGTGTTTTTATGTATTAACAATTTCTAAATTTTCTACAGTTAATGTGAATTGCTTGTGTATTTAAAACAACTAAAAACAGCACTGAAGGCATGTGGTTATTCTTGCCTTAAAGTACACATTAAAACCTAATGAGACAGTCTGCCTCCCTGTTCACTTACTTCCTACTGTCAACCATGCATTGCAGTTCTTTACTTATTTTTCCACATAATTATACTTCCTCTGAATTAAACTATGTATAGTATTTATTTTGGTAGAATTTTAAGTGGTATGTTTTAAATATTTAATATATGAGTTATTATGATTAATATATTTAACTAAGCAATGACTATACTCTGAGGATTTTATTATTTTTGTTTTTACCGTATTTTATAATTTCAACTTTATTGTTTTTGAGGTATGTAATGATTTGCTGCTTTTACTAATAGGTCTCTAGCATCCTTAGCATCGTGTGACAGTTTTCTAAAGTTTTATCAGGATTATGATTTTTTAAAAAAGACTTTTATCATATAACCTGTAATTTTGCTAATTTGATATTTTAAATGTAACAAAGGTAGCATTCTTCCTTAGTTGCTAAAATTTTTTTTTCATTCAGAATTAATAGAAACTGTGTATTTTCTTTTTCTTAGAGTAATGGTAGTAACAGAAGTGAAGATGTTTTCTGTGATCCTGAAGATGAATGGGAACCTGACATTACAAATGCACCAATTTCTTCATTTTCTAGAAGGAGGTAATAATGCTTTTGTTGTTGGTTTTCTTGTTCTGGATATACGCGGGGTAGGAAGAGAGATAGAGAGAATTTAAAAAAACTGTTGTCATGATGGACAAGTTTGCGAAGGGAACCTAGAAATATGAGTGGAATAGTACGTTAGTGATTAAATTACTAGAGCATTAAATTGCTTATCAGTCTGTTAGAAGAACAAAAATGTTCAATATTTTATCATATAAATTTTAAGAGCAACTTAGAGTAGCATAAATCTAATTTCCTATAAAAAATGTGTTGCTGTTAAATTACCCTTTCGTAAGAATTTGGCATATTATATAATATTTTATTGTAAGTTATAGAACTTTAAATGCAGTCAAGTTAGTAGGAGCACCCCAAAAGAATAAATCATGGCAATAGAGAACTTCAATAAATGACAAATGTGGCTTATTAATTTAGGACATGAAAGACTTCTGCAGTGAAGAGATGGTGTTCAGGGAAAATCTAGTTCTGCTTAGCCCTCAGCTGCTCAGATTATAGGGGCAAAACAGTTTGGATAGCCCTTGCACTTGGAGAGCTTTGCACTTTTGTTTTTAAACAAGTATTTCTGTGACGACTACTCTTTGCCATATCCTGAGAAAAAAAAGATGAATATAAAATACTCCCTGTCCTAATGGACCAGGAATTAAGGAAAGTAGAGGTAGGACTGTTAAAAAAGATGAGCTAGGGCTGGGCAGAAGGAGCGGGGAATCAGGTTTTTTACATATTTGTATTCGAGGTGCACAATCAGTGTGACTTGGTGACTGTGGGGTGGAAAATGTTGACTGGCTCAAGCGTGATGCCAGATTTTAAGCTGCATGACTGACTAGAGAAAAATGATGTTCCCTGAGATGGAGAGTAAGTGTTTTTTTGCGCACAGTGAATTTGAGGTGCCCAGGGAACATGTAGGAAAGGAAAGTGTGATATATTCAGGTCTGAATCTTGGAAGAGGCCATTTAGGCAGCTGTCATAATGAAGACCATTTATTGAATGCTTTCAAAGCATGGATCTCATTTGGTGTTCACCACAAACTTATGAAGTAAGCCGTGTGATTAAGTTGCATTTTATAGATGAAGAAACTGAGAATAAATGCAGTTAAATAATGTGTCCAAAGTCACAGAGCTGATAGGAGAAAGAGCTGGCACTCAGTCAAAATTTGGGTGACTCCAAATCTTCCAGTTTTCTCAACTGCCCTATCATGTTGCTTCTCCATTGCAAATGAGAGAGTGGCATCTTGAGTGGCCTCTTTCTGGTTAAATTGTTTGTCTTTTTAAATTTCATTGCCTTCCGTTGCAGCTCAGGATCCATTTGGGTTTTTAAACATTTTCAAGCTTCTTGTTTTTGACAATACTTTAAACTCATTTGCTTTCTCACAGAGATGGAGCTAATTTGTAGTACAGTAAGCTTTTCTAGATGTCTGCTTTATTTGTTACATGCTACAGCTAAACTACAGTAATAAGTTGCTAAGACAACATAAGCATTATCCTGAATGAAATACAAAAGCAAATTCTCCAAACAGATTCTGAGCTCCAACAGTGTAGGAAATCTGTCTGTGTCCCTTGTAATGTGGTATTGTAAAAAGGCCGCAGGCTCCAGTTTCAGAGCTCTGGGCTTTAATCTATGCTCAATGCAGTCATAGACTAGTGACCACACATCTTGAGGCCTCAGTTTTCTCATCTCTAGAATGGAGACAGTAATCGGTACCTCCTTTCTGGAATTTATCATAGAGTTAAGTAAGGTCATATATGTATAGCAGCTGCTTTTGCTACTTTTGTGACCACTGTGATCTGCAACACAGAACTGGTAATGATGGTGTTACAAAGTTGTTATGAGAATAGCAATAGTGTAAATAAAGCTACTAGTACAGTGGGTGGGTGTTCAAAAATGGTAGTTTGAACTTTTGTTGAGTATTTAACAGATACATAAAATTAAATCTTAGAATATAGAGAAGATAGGATTTTTGGTTTAATATCTACAGGTGATTTCTCTTGAGGACTCAAGTTAAGAGTTGGACTCTGGCACTAAAGTGAACTAAAGATGGTCCTTGGCTGGAATTGATGGACGGGGCTTATCATACTTAAGCCAATCTAGAATAATACAAACTTCCCAGAAATTTAAGCCAGACCAACAAATTCATTAGAGAAAGATTTAGGATTGCTGGTTTCTTACTGTTTTCATTGTAAAAAGGTTTAAATCTTATGTACTTAGAATTGCATATCACTGTATGAGCACTAATAATCCATGAGAACTAAAATTTTAACCTATGAATGTTGATGACCTATATTTTATTTCTTGCTGACTTCTAGGTTAACAAAAATTTAGAATGTTACTGAAAAATCAAAACTATTTTATAAGATTTTGAAATTGTTCTCATTTGGCAGAGATATTTTTGAGAAATTCTATAATTTACAAGTATCATATTTTTTAAAAAATGAATTGCTCTTAGTCTGAGACCTTGTGTATGAAGTTTCAGCCTTGTAAGGATGTTTATGACAGAATTGCAAACTCTGAGAATGCCTGCAGGTAATGGAAATGCTGACAGATTCTTAATTATAGAACTGCCACTGGGCAATGAGATGCCACAGTTCTTCTTCAGTAAAATAGTCTGGTTTCACTGCCTATAAATTTTGATATGTACTGTTGACAGTTAAAAGTAAATTTTCTTCTGAGGTTAAGTAAAAACTCTTTGAAAGGAATGTGACAAGCATTTTCTTTATTTGGATTTAAATGTTGTTTAACTATGATAGTGTTGCAAGAATAAGTTTTCCCAGTTTAGAACTACTAAAATAATGTACCTTTTTATTTCATGTCTAATTATAAATACTGTAGTACTGTATTTGAGAATTGTTTTCCTCTGTTTTTTATCATTCATATTTTTATGTTGTTCTTATACAGATTCACAGGTATGTTTGAACCATTTAGTCTACCACTGATGAAATGCTTTTGTTTAACAATCTAGTCAACAAATAGTATTTTTCTTTGAGTGGTCAACAGTAGTAGAAAGTTTTGTTAGGAAAAGACACCACAGGATTGACTATATTTACATCTGTGTCACTCCTCAAGTTGTTTCATTGACATAATGAGTTGGCCTTGGAGTTTGGAAAAGTGATAGATGAATGGCAATATGGAAGTAGTTTGCTCTTTCTAAGAAAGAGTAGACTCCTTTTTGGAGAAGCAGTTAGAGTAATAGCTAAATAGCAGTTACACTCAAAGGAGAAATTTCTGTACTTTTATAGGCTAAGAGAAAAGAGCAGTTGGGGATAAAATCATTGACTCCATTTGTGCTGTTGCCACACCTCACAGGTGTGCTTTGCACAGATACTTATTTTGATGTGTACTTACCCAGATCATTTCCCTGATTATAATCCTTCCCTGGTGTCCTAGTTACTTTTCTCTTGTTGCTGAGACAAAATACATGACTCCCAAAATTAAAGAAGGGGAAGGTTTATTTAGCTACGTTTGTGGAGGTTTCAGTCCATAATCAGCTGGTTCCAAGGCAGGGTGGTGCAGGGGCAATAGTTCATGGTGGCAGAAGACAGCAAAGCAACAAGAGCAAAAAGGAAGGAGCATGAGAGAAGGCTCTTTCTGTCCCTTATATACCATGTAGCCTATCCAACCTAGGGTGGGTGTAGCACTGACACCCATGGTCCCAGCACTAGACAATGAATCAGTCACAAACTCCAGATTCAGCTGCTTCCGAAAAGCACCCCCCCATGACTGGATGAGGCTTTGCGGGGACCTGCAGACACAAACCATAACACCTGAGTAATTCGCTGAGGATAAATGTGAGCTTCCTTACCTGACACACAAGGTCAACCTCAGGCTGGCCCCTGCCCTCCACCCAGCCTCATTTCTTGCTATTCTGTCTCCCACATTACAGCTGCAGTCCTCAACCTTGTTTGTTTCTCTGCATGTACAATGTTTTTGTTTATCACCAGATTTTCCCATGTCTTGGCACCTGTGTCTGAGTTGCTGTCCTCTGCTTTCCAACCTCTTTCCCTCCAGTTGAGCTAACTCGTGCTCATGCTGCAGAGTCACTGTTTCTGAAAAGTTCCCATTTACTTAGGCCAGGCCAAGTTCTTCTCCAGGATCTACCACAGCATTCTATCCCTTCCCAACATTCATCTCTTTGTTGTTGTAATTATCTGACTGACTTCTTTCTGTTTTGCAGTTTAAGCTTAGTGAGGCCAGATTCTATGTCTGCTGTGTTTCAGTGCAGAATTCAAAGCCTTTAAATGGTAGTGTTCAATAAATATTCTGCTTAATTAACTATATACTTAGAATATTGTCTGCAAATGGTAAAATTCTTGCTTAGTGATGAATTTAGCCCTTGATGGAAAGTACACTCATACATATCCATTTTCTTTAGAGAATTTAAAAATAAACATTCTTTTTTTTTGCGGCACTGGGGATCGAGCTCACAACCTCACACCTGCCAGGGCAGGTGCTTAAGCCGCTGAGCCAAATTCCCAGCCCTTGTTTTTTGAGGCAGGGTCGCACTTATGTAGCTCAGGCTGGCCTTGCACTCGCGTTGTAGCCCAAGCCGGCCTCGAATTCACAACGCTCCTCCTACCTCAGCCTTCCAAGTGCTGGGATTAAAGGTGTGCGCCACCACGCCTGGCTTAAAAAAAACATTCTTGATACTATTTCATGTAGTATATAACTGCTAATCTTTTTATTTCTCTTTTTTCAGGAGCAGGAGTTTGATGAAGAATAAAAGAATTTCTGATTGTTTACATGATGTACAAGTACACCCAATTCAGAGTCTGTGTTCTTCACATTCTTCAGGTGTTTGTTTTATGTTTTTTCAATCAAGTTTTTTTTTTTTTTCAGTCAGATTTTCTTAGTGAGAAAAGGACCGAGTCCTGGCTCCATCATGAACTTATTTTGTGTTCTTGTGCAAATCATCTCATTTCCTAGAAGCTTCTGTTTCCTCTGTAAAGTGAGGAGTGGAATTAGATAACCTCTTCCATAGTAAAATTTTGTACTCTGGTGTATATTTTAAGGGCTGGGTTTGATCCATAGTACCACAGGAAAGAAGAAAGGAAGAAAGGAAAAGAGGAAAGGAGAAGGGAAGGAAGGAAAAGAAAAAGGGAAAGAAAGGAAAGGAAAGGGAAAAATGTTTTTAAAAAAAGTATTTGATCTACTACTTTGAATAATTATTTTGTACTAATACTCATTTTACCCATAAAAGGAAGGAGATATTAAATTTGTATGTGTAACTACTTGTAATAATTTAAAAATTACTTTTGAGCACAATGGTGGGCATTTGTAGCCCTAGCTCCTCAGGAGGCTGAGGAGGACCATTGTTTGAGCGCAGGCGTTGAGGGCTAGCCTGGCCAAAAACCAAAAACAGTTTACTACCTGTAACATTGTACTACTATACAACAATAAAAAACAAGTAATGACTGATTCACACAACCACCGGGATGAATTTTCAAAACAGAATGTTAAGTGAAAGAAGGCATACACGAAGAATATATATTATGTAATTCTATTTGCATGAAGTTTATGAATAGGTAAAACTAATGTATTGTGACAGAAGTGATAATAGTTCAGATTAGAATAGTGTGGTTATCTTTGTCAGGGGGATATTGGCTAGAAGGAAACCTGTTGGGAGGGGCCAGTGGAAGTGTTGTATATGTTGATTTAAGTCAGGGTGTAGAGTCAGAGGTATATGTAAAAAGCTAAGCTATACACTAAAGATATGTGTACTTTAGAGTATATAAGTTATACCTTAGTAAACTAAATTTTTAGCAGTGTATTAATTTTTTAATAATAGTCGTAATGGAATATAAGTGGCCATAAAAGAAATTATATCTCATCTTGACTAAGAAATTTGAGTTTCCTTTTTTTGATCATAAAATTATCTTTTAGGAAGGTAATTATGTAGCTAGGCATGGTGGCACATGCCTGTAATCCCAGCACTTGGGAGGCTGAGGCAGGAGGATTGTTGGAAGTTTGAGACCAGCCTGGGCTATAAAGTGAACTACTCAAGGCCAGCCTGAACTGCATAGTGAAACTGTCTCAAAAAAGACAAAGAAAAAGGGGGGGGGGAGGTAATTATGATACTACTAAGGTAGATCAAAATATGCTATAGGCTTTTGATCTACTAGCAAAATAAAAGCATACGTATCTCATAGCGACTTAATTATTCAGTGCTATTTGAAAGTCAAACGTTTTACAAAAGTAGTTTTCAGTGAAAGTTGGTTATCCTGTAGCTTTGGGTTTGGTACCTTTTTTTCAAAAGTTTTTTCCTGAATTCTTATCTTTGTTCTAGACCAGTGATGGTGAACGTTTGAGAGCTTTCAATGATACAAACAGCCTGCTGCAACACGTGCCATAGGTTCCTAACACTGGTCTAGACTTTAATGCTCCCCATTCTATTAACTTATAAACTTCATTATACTTTCCTTTTTGTTTGCTACTTTTAATCACTTGTGGACTGAACCAGAAAACTAATATTCCATATTAAGTGAGAATTTTTATACTTACATCTTAGTACTCAAGATAAAGTTATTTCTGGAGGATCTGAGTGCATTCTCTCAAGCGTTTTCATTTACTTCTGTTTTAGACAGCACCTTCTGAAAGTCTCTGTCTTGGAGATGTGTTTTAGTAACTGCAGATAGTTAATAGACTTTAACCTATTTTGACTGTGGTATATACCATGAGAAGGAACTATTCTAAAGTAGAGGTTCTGAGAGTTTCCTTATTGTATAGTATATTATTGCCTCTGTTTTCAGTTTATGTGTTTATCAGGTTTCTGATTTCATTTTATGTACTTGCCATTGCTTCATCAATTTATAGTTTCTTAGGTGTTACAGAAAATCCTTACCAAAAAGTAAGTAAAGATTAAATCAATGGACACATGGAATATTTGGATGTTCATTACCATATATTGGTTGAGAAGCTATTCAGCCTAAGAGCTGATGCTTTTGAGAAGTGAATTGATAACTACAAGGAACTCTTCACTTCAGCATATTGAGATTAGAATAGCCTACTTTTAATTTATTGACCAATGATTCTATATGTTTGAACATACAGTATCTGAAAACTAGGCTTAAGATGGTTATTTTCTGGTAATGTAGGTTTAATGGAGAAATCAAGCACCATTTACTCAACTTCAGCAGAATCATTTCTTCCTGGAATATGTAAAGAATTGATTCGTTTGTCAATGGATTTTCTTGGACATAGTTTTGATGAAGAAAAAACTATAGCAGATAGCCTGATGAATAATCTTTTAAAAATTTATAATGGGCTACTTGTCATCTCCAAAGCTCATGAAGAACAAGATGAAGAAAGTCAAGATAACTGTAAGCAATCTCACTGCTTTACTAGCTCACATGATGATTGTTTTCTACATATTACACTTTGTTTTGAGCTATTATTTGACCCATTTGGCAGATATCTATGGACTACTGTAAAATATTTTAATGATGTTTATTTGGAGATTATTTTTTTCAATAATTTTCCTTTTTTCAAAGTGTTTTCGAATCGAGCAATCCAGTCATTTACTATCCAGATTGCTTGCTGTTTTGAGCAGCTTGTGGTTTTAATCAAACACTGGCTGAGTGATTTTCTACCTGGTACCTACATAGCAAAACTGGAAGATGAATTGAGACAAGAAGTTAAAAAACTGGGAGGCTACTTACAGTTATTTTTGCAGGTAAATTGGTTTATTATTATTGGAAAAATTTGTTCAGTAAATATTTTTTCTTGTTTTTATTATTAGTGCATATGTAGTTTGCAGTACATGATTACGTTTCTTGCGAAGAGTTGGTACATGTACATTGCACATTTCAATTCATCTGTTACCTCCCCTTCCTCCCCAATCCCCCTCCTTCCCTCCATCTCAGTTGCCTTCAAATCTGAAAAAGCTCTACTGTACTCTATCTCCCTACTTCCTCTGACCTATGCTTTTGTTATTTATATGTATCTTGGATTTCTCATGTAAGAGAAACCACACAATATTTAAGGTTGTGTGTCTGGTTTATTTCAATTAATATTATGATCTCAAGGTGCATCAATTTGCCTATAAATGACTTAAGTTTGTTTTTGTTCATAAAACAATAGTACTTCCTTTTATATAAATACCTCTTTTTCATTATCTGTTCATCTGTTGATGGAAATAAAGGCTGCTTCCAACATTTAGTTGTATGAGTTGTACTGCTATAAACATAGGTATGCATATATCACTATAATATACCTTTAACTCTTTTGGGAAGATACTTAGAAGGAGGAATAACTGGGTCAAATGGAATTTCTATTTTTAGTTTTTGAGGACTCTCCATATTGATTTCTGTAGTGGTTGTATTAGTTTGTACCCACCAACAATGTAGAAGGGTTCCTTTTTTCCCCTACAGCTTCACCAGCACTTATTAGTTGATTTCTTGATGATAATCATTCTTTCTGGAGTCAGATGGAATCTTAGGGTTGTTTTAATTTGTATTTCTCTAATGGCCAGTAATAAACTTTTTCTTTTCCTGTATTGGCCATTTGTATTTCTTCCAAGAAGTATCTATTTCAGTTGCCCATTTTTTTGATTGGGTCTTTTATTTTGGAGGGTTTAATGTTGTTAAGTTCTTTATATATTCTATTTTTAAATTTTTTTATTTTAAACAGAAAAAAAGTAAGACATTACAATACAACAGAATTTCACAACAGGCTATATATTCTAAATAATAATCTTACATCTGAAGTGTAGCTGGCAGGGTTTTTTTCCCCTTCAGTCTTTTCATTCTGTTGGTTGTTTTCTTTGACGTATAGAAGCTTTTTAATTTGATATGATCCCATTTGTTGATTCTTTGTACTATTTCTCGTGCCATTGGGGTTCTTTTTAAACAGCGCTTGCTTAGGCCATCAAGAATTTTACCTGTTTTATCTCCCAGCAGATTGTTTCTAATCCATATTTAGTTTAGTACATGGTAAGATATGGGTCTAGATTCAGTCTTTGCATGTTGATAGCCAAGTTTCCCAGCACCATTTATTAAAGAGGCTCTCTTTCCTCCAGTGTATGTTTTTGGCCCCTTGGTTGATGATCAAATAGGTCGAGTCTGTGGTGGTTTCTGCATCCTCTAGTCTGTTCCATTGATTCACATTTCGGTTTTTGTGCCAATACCATGCTGTTTTTATCACTGTAACTTTGCAATATAACTTCAGACTTGGGATTGTGATGCCTTTTGCTTTTGCTACTATGGTTCTGCCTGAGTTTTTAACTTTCAGTTTATGAATTTCTTTTTGGGTTAAGTGTGTTTCTTGCATAAAGCGTATTATTGGATTTATTTCTTGATCCACTCTGCTAATTTGTGTCTTTTGATTGACAAATTGAGACCATTCACATTGATGGTTATAACTTAGAGGTAATGATTTATTCTTTGTCATCGTATTATTTTAATGTGGCTGATTCCCTTTCTTTCCCTTCTGCCTAACTGTTCACCCTGTCTGGTGCATTTATTCTTTTGGGACTTTCAGCATTGTTAACTTCATTGTCTCCTGGGATGTCCTTGAGAATTTTTGGGAGTGCTGGTTTAGTGGTAATGAATTTCTTTAGGTGCTCTTCATCATGGAGATATAACTAGTAAGTGTTACAGCTGGATTTGAACCCAGGAAGTCTTGCTCTTGGGAGGACCATGTCTTCCTCTGGCTATTGATTTCAGTTTATGCTGAGTTAGTCATAAACCTGCTGACATACAGGCAAGGGAGGTAGTTTTGTTTCCTGCTTACCTTGTATCAGGTAGGAGTGGGTTTGACTGTGAGGAAGAAGCAAGATGAAAGTTTACTTTGTCTCACATAAATGCTGGAGGTAGACATAAAAGCTGTGTTCCATAAAGTCCAAAGGTTCTAGGCCCCTTCCAGTCTACCCCTCTGCTGGACCTAAAGTATGGCCCTTGATTTCATGGTCTGCTGTGATGCACCTCATCTGAGCTCGGTGCAGCAGGATGGAAGAGGTGACAAGGAAACAAAGAGCCAAGTGTGCCTTCTTTAAGGGAAGTTTCTGGAAATTACCATATGGTGCTTCTACTTACATACACTTGGCCAGAACTTCATCATCTGACCGTGTGCTAAATTAGTGTGTCCTTGGCAAACTGCTTGAATTTGAGTCTCTCATCTTTTCACTGGGAAAATAAAAAGCACTACCAACCTGGCAGGGTTGCTGTGATTACCACATGAAACCATGTTTTAAGAAAGTAAGCTGTGAAATATTTTACATTAAGGCCTCAAGGATGGAGACTTTAGGGGACTGGCAGGCTAGTGAGGTTCAGCTCAGAAGAGACTTGTGTGAAGCTGGCAAAACTGGTATTAGTGGCTACATTTTCTCTGGAAACATGGTTTGAGTGTCCTTAGTTTGTGACAATATGATTAGCATCTTCCAGAAAGCAGGCCAAAAGAAGTAGTGAAGAACCAATGAGGGGAGCAAGGAACAGAAAGAAGAAAAGCTCTACAGCTAAGCTACATTCTCAGCCGCTATCTTGTCCATGCATTACCACCCCTTTGTAATCTCCTATATCTGACACACTGATCCGTTTGTGTCTTATAGGGATGCTGTTCAGATATTTCATCAATGGTAAAAGAAGCTCAAAAGAAAGTGATCCATATCATACAACAAGCTGTTAAATATGTGGGAAAGTTAGCAGTTCTAAAAGGGAACAAGCTGTATTTTCTGGAAAGCAGTAACAGTAAGGCTGCCAATGTCCAGGTAATTTAGCAATGTTAATTTTGAAAGATTTCATCTGAAAGAATATTAGAGGCTTCTGGTGATAGTGTCACTAAACATGACAAATTCATTTTATTTTTTGAAATATTGTGTACTTTTAATAGTTTGACAATACAATTTAAAATTTTCAATCTAAATTGCTTAAATATACTAGATGATTTTATAATTACTATTTTGCCTTTTAGATTCTTGGTTTGATAATAGCCATCTACTCTTTTAGGTTTTCTTACCCAATAGACACCTGAGAAGCCATAATTACAGGAAATTTGTATTTGCTTGCTTTAATAATTTATGTTAATGAAACACAATATTATGTTAGAATGTTACTGTGTTATAGCAAAATAGTGTACTTCCTAAAGTAATAAGCACTCTTTACCACATATTATGTGTGTAACACTAATTTGTAATTTTGCTAATTTTCTTTTTTTCTTTTTCGTTTTGGTACTGGGGATCAAACTCACAACTTCAGCAGGTGCTTATGCCACTGAGCTAAATCCCTGGCCCTATTTTTTGAGACAGGGCCTCACTATGCAGTTTAGACCAGCCTTGAACTCACTTTGTAGCCCAGGCTGGTGTCAAATTCACAACGATCCTCCTACCTCAACCTCCCAAGTGCTGGGATTATGAGCATGCGCCACCATGCCTGGTGCTTATTTTATTTTTTAACAGACTGTTAGTTTTTATTCTGGCCTCAGTTGAGCCTCATAAAAAAGCTTATTTACCTTATAATTTAAAAAAATACAAAAACCAGAATTTACTAGTTAATGCTGAAACTCCTTTTCTAGGAGGAATTTATAGATGCTATTTGTGACGGTGTAGGCTCAGGAATGAAGATTCTGTTAGATTCTGGTCTGGAAAAAGCAAAAGAACTTCAGCATGACCTCTTACGGGAAAGCGCACAAAATGAGGTATGATGAATAAAAGGATGTACTATATAGTACCAGATAATGATGAAGTTGATTTTTTTAAAAAAATAGTTTAATGCAATGAGTTAGATTTTCAGAAGTTTGTGTATTCTAGTTTGTGTTGACGTATTAAAGAGGCCAGTGATATCGTGATGTCTCGGTGATCTCTTCCCAAGTTGTTCTTGAGCTATTGCGGCCTCTGCTTTATTAATCTTTTGATGGTTTTTGACACAGATGTTTTGGTGACAGTTCAGACTGAAGACATACTAAGCAGGGTGGAATATGGTAATGACACTTAGCATTCACTCTCAGGTTGTCTTTTTCTTTCAAGTCTCTCTTCTTTCAGTTTAGAATGGAAACTATCATTTGTTGACCCAGTTATCTTGAACTAATTATTTTTCAAGGGGAATTTTTTTTTTATTTTAAAGATAGTAAAATCCAACAAAACATAACAGAACAAAGTCAGTCAAAACAAGGCAGTAGAATTGGCACAGCGCTTCAAAAAAGATACTATGAAAACAATAGCTACTATAGTATATCTTGTTATTTTCAGAATAGTTGACCATTCCATCAGATATAGTAAAATCAAACCAAAAACAAAACACAAGAAAACCAATAAAAACAGGATATGAAATGACGTGGAAAAAAAAGAAAAAAAAAGAAAAAAAATTAATCAGAATAAAGCAAAACATTGAGAACAATACTGAGCATCGAAGACAAGACAGAGGAAAATCCCCCATATTTGCTACATTGCATACTATCATCTTCCCAAGAGATGCTCAGACTGCCAGCCCCCAGGCCTGCAATACAAGCATTTAGCTGCTTCATGTACCTTAGTTGCTATCAAATTACTTGGTCCTCTGAACCAGCAGGTTGCTTACGGGGGGGACGGGGGGGGTGTCCTTGATTCTTAGCCTGCACGTGGGTAGGCATACAGGAGGCACATCTTTCTCTCCCTGGAGTCTGTGTTGGTCACGGAGTCACCAGGAAGGCAGGCTAGTTTTCTTCTGGTTAAAGCCTCCCTGCCCAACGTGGTGGGTTCTCCAGGGGGCACATCTTTCTCTCCCTGGAGTCCACGCCTGTAGCACAGTCACCAGGAAGGCAGGCTAGTTTTCTTCTGGTTGGAGCCTCTCCGACCCAAAGTGGCAGACTCTCAAGAGGCACATCTTTTTCTCTTTCAAGGGGAATTAACATCAGTTATTTCATTATCAGGACACAGAACCAATGAGATTTCAGTGGCTTCCTAAAGTAGCTTTCTTCCCTACAACTAGCATTAATTTAAAGCATAAAACCAAGGCGGTCATACAGGAGTGCCTTAGGAAAGGTCTGGCTTTTAATATTAGAAGGACAGTGTTTGAAACCTGGCTCTAGCACTTTCTGTTTTACTATTTAGCAGATCACTCAGTGCTCTCATCTTGTTTCATCTGATGCATGTTATAAAATCTGTCACAGGTTGTGAGGTATTTATTTGTTGAATAATTTCCTGTAATAGTTACTAGACTAAATACTTTATATATACTAATGGTGAACCTCACAACTTTTGAAGGTAGGAGTAACTAGTATCCCTTTGAGTTTCAGTGAGTTTGAGTGCCTTTTCTGACAACTAATTATAAAACCCTGAGGGCAAGATTGTATATTGTCCAGTTGCAAAACTTACCATCAGTGGGTTTTATAAATCATTGTCATGGATTCATTTTCTTTACTGAGAGTTACTATTAGTGAAGTGGGGATTGGGAATATAAAAATTTAAATTTTATGACACTGAATTCCAGAGAATTGATTGTTCTAGAATCTTGTGACAACTTGTTAAAACCATCCCCTAGCTTGCTGCAGTCAAATGGCTGGGGCAGAACTACCTGTAGACATTTATTTAGGCTCCAGAGATTTTCCTTACTAGTATGTCTACTAATTCACATACATACTGATTAATCTAGAGAAGCATATCGCTTGCAGGACTGCTATCTTCTACCCCTCTGGATGACTATTTCCAGGAAGGGATGGAATAAGGTAGATTTTTTCCCCTTCTTTTTAAGAAAACCTTGACATTGGTTTTCTTCTGGTTCATCTGAGGTGAAACGTGCTATGTAAGCCACAGGGATTCTCCATCCCTCTCCTCAGACCACAGGGATAAAGAGATTTACCTCTGTTAGACAGACTATCTCAGACTCAGAAAGACATGAACAGCAAGCTGCTTTCCTGGTTCCCATGTATCTTTGAATAGTGTACCTGTGCCTGAGTCCTTCCATTATAAAAATGGAGCTGGTTATTATTTCATAAAAGTGTTCTGAAAATTATATGAGACTAAGAAACAGTGTATTTAGAACGTTAAAAATAGTGGTTGGCAAATCTTAAGTCATATATCTGACTTGCACATGTTCTTTTTCTCTGACAAAACAAAAGAAACGTCACTAACCCAAGATCTTTGGGTCTCATCATGTTTCAATAGGCATGATGCTGATTTGGGTTCTATAATGCAACTTTGAGCAAAGAGTCTTATTGAACTAAAATATTTTATCTATCACTGGAATTTTGTCAGTAAAGTTTCTGCAGGCAATAAGTACAAAAATGTATAGAATAAGTTAATGAAAATGGGGGTGAAAATAATGTGTGTGAATTTGTGCTTGTTAGTAAGCTGTTAAAATAGATGCTGATGTTAGCTTCATTACTGTTTTAAGGAAATAAGAAGAGTCAGGCCCATCTTGTATACAATTTATATTATCCATGTCTTCCTGTAGAACACTCTCCTCCTCCTCAGATTTTCTTTGTACTGTCTGCCATAGCTGTACTTTTTGATTAATGGTGGGATATTAGCTTGTCATTTTTTTCTCCCTTTAATTTTTTCTCATAGTCAATTTGTTTCTTTTTATTAGCACATGTTCAGAGTACACATGTTGTTTACATTCCTTGTGGGGAGCTGGTACATGTACCTAACATCTTGTAAGTAAAAACTCAGAACCTACAGCAGAAAAATAGACTATCCAAAGAAATAGAAAATAGCTCAAACATATAAGGCTTAGGGTTATAATTTTAAAGCTATAATTAAGCTTAAAACTATTTTAGAGAAAATTCTGTTATTAGAGGAAAATAAATTCAGACTTTTTTTTTTAAATCATGAGTTAACCCTTCATAAAAGCTTTATGGGTTAAGCCAATTAAATACTTAGGCAAAATCGCCTGACAATTTAAATTGCACCCTAGGGGGCAGCATTGAACAGTATAAAAACAAAAGTTTATAATTTAGACTGAGGCTCCCACCCTGGTTATGTTTTAGGAATTAAGACCTAGGATCTGAAGACATTACCATATGCAGCATGAGTCTCTAATTGAGAACCAAAATACCAAAACATTTCTAAAATTTTTGGAGCATGATATTCGCTTCATATGTTATCTTCATTCCAAGGGAAGTTTTGGAAATTTCGTACTTATAAATATTTAAATAAAAAGAAAACTCTGTTATTATAATAACATACCAGCAGGTATACCTATTTAGTGTAGAAATCAATGTGCAATTTATTTTGAAAGAAACTCCACTTACATGATTTAGTATGCTCAAATATTTTACTTGAAGTCTTGGATAGAACTTTAATCTTCTGGCTTCTAGGCTAGAACTATTTTCTTTAGCTCATCATCTAGTCATGTTCAGTTTGAGGAAATTTATATTTGTAAGTAATTGTGTAATAAAGTGTTTTAACATTTTTGTAGGTTACCAAACAGATGAAAGCAAATGCCATAGAATTGATCAGATCTCTTGAAAATATCTTTTCTGAATGGAAAACAGTAAGAGAACCTTAACTTTTTAAAATTTTGTTTAGTGTATTTTATTATTTCACGTGGTTCAATTGTAGATATTTTTATTTTGTGTTTTTATCCCTAGCCAGACAACTGCTTTGTATGTTTATTTGAAACATATATGATAGCTTTTTGGCTTCCTCTTAGACATCATAACTTACTAGTTTTAATAACAGGTATAACATAGTGTAAACATTTGTTATATTTTATGTCTGTTTCTTAAGATGATGGTTTAGTAACTGTCACCTTTTGCTTGGATAGACTGTTGTCATGGACTAAAAACTGTTTAATTATCAGTGTGCTCAAGATTTTAAATATAGGTGAATTAGACAAATTATTTGTCTAATAAAAATTAATACAAAAATATGAAGTATATAATCGATGTGTTAAAAGGAGAAAGTAGTTTCTATAGTTTGAAATGTTTTATTTAAGTGAAATAAGTAGGGAATGTTTTAAAGTTGAATTCTTGCCAGGCATGGTGGCACATGCCTTTAGTCCCACCACTCGGGAGGCTGAGGCAGGTGGAGCATTGTGAGTTTGAGGCCATTGTGAGCAAGGCTGGCCTGAACTACATAGTGCGACCCTGCCTTGAAAAAACTAGGGTTGGGAGTTTGGCTCAGTGGCTTAAGCGCCTGCCTGACAGGTGCAAGGTTGTGAGTTCAATCCCCAGTATTGCAAAAAAAAAAAAAAAGTTGAATTCTTAAAAATTAAATAAATATCTTTTATGATTGAGTAATAAATGGAATGATTGCTTTATTCTATTCTCATGTAATGGTATAATAGGGTTTTAATTTAAAATAATTGAAAATTCCCATTTCCTTTGAAAAATAGCAATTAATTTTTATTTTGGTATTGTTTATAGAAATGGAGTTAAATATTGGTGAGAAAATTAAACTTTATTTAAGAGAAGATCTTAGCAGTTAAGATCACGTTGACTGAGTTTACTACTGTGTAGCCCATTTATGTATTTTTTTAAAAGTATTACTTTATTTACGCAGAGAAACTTCAGAACTCAAATACAAGATGATGATTCTGGATACCAAGATTCCAAAAAGATAATTGATCTTGCCTTGAAATTCTTGAAGTTAAACCACTGCTTAGAGAAAACCATTCAAATTAGTATTTCTGCACTGAGAGGTATATGCTCTAAGTGGAATTTGTAATTAGAATTCTATAATTCAAGAGTTCTTAAACATTTTTCCTTTTTCTTTCCTAGCCTAAGCCATTAATAAGTTCACCTAGTGTCACTTCATTGATATAAGTTCCAATATAGAAACTTGTGTAATTGATTTCCCACCTGTTATGTATGTAATCACGCCTGCCTACATAATTAAAAAACCAGGTACTTATCTAGCAGATTAGCACTTTAGCTGGATAGTCTTAAATAGTTTCTAATTGTCTTGAAAAGGTCTTTTTGACTTAAAAGTTATCTATAGTCATGTAACAGTAATAAATACCTGATAAAAACTAAAAAGGGTAATGAACTTTTCCTCTTTTGCGTAGGATGCTGCAGTGATGTGCATCTCCTCAAGAGTTGTGTTGAAACGATTTGCAGCTTGGTCAGTGATGTTTGCAGTGACTTCAGTGAGCCTTCTACTTCTGTTGACCACTGTGAGAATAAAATATCTCAAGTTGACCACAGGGAACTAGAATATCTAGCTAAGTCGCTTCTCTCATGTTTTGAATCTGAAGAAAGACCTGATTTATTGAAACCCTGGGAATCTTGTAATCAAAACACTGGAGTAGAAGAAGAAAAAGAAAAATCGAACTCAAGTTGGACTGGCTACAGTAGGAATAAAGGTGTGCCGAAGCGTGTCTATGAACTGCATGAGGCATCCCCAGCAGTGAACTCAGAGGTATGCACACCCGGTAGGATTCAGTGGCTGTGACTGCCAAGGCTATCCACTTGGTGACCATCCATTAAAAAAAGAAGAGTTAATAGGCATTTTCGTTCTGTGGGAGAACATAAAAAGAAATCAGTGTAATTATTTCAATGAAGTTCATGTGTATTGGTGGCCTTATATTGGCTATGAGCAGTGTCAGCATTACAGAATCCTGGTTTCAGAATTTCTGAATGTGCACTCAGAAGTTTCTCTGCAGACAGTTTTAAATAGGGTATTTATGATATAGGGATATTGAGGCAACAGAATAAAATCTAGGATTTCAAACCACATGAGTGGTCTTGAATTTTAAATGTTTGTCTTTAAGGTTCATATGCTGTCTCTGCCTGGTTTGTTAGTCTGTTTGTAAATGGTTATTTCCTTCTGAACAGAAACCTGACTAGTCAGTTCCTTTGTTCCTGTACCTTCTGCAAATAGCTCAGATAAGGTTTATGATAAAATTGCCATGGGCTGGGGATTTAACTCAGTGGTGCATTGCCTGCCTGGCAAGCGTGAGGTCCTGAGTTTGATTCCTGGTACCAAAAAAATAAATAAATAAATGAAATTGCCAATGCAAGTTTAAATAAGACACCTTAGTTGGCGTTGTTAACTCCAAAACTGTTTTTTCTGAAGGGTTAACTGGTTTGCTATTTTGAGTCATATATTGAGGGCATATTTTTCTGTTTCTTTTAAATTATAAGTAACTACCTAAGTGTAGTATAATTATATATTAATACTATGGTTTTCTGATGTAATAGTTTACTGTGTTATCTATGTTTCCTAATGGAGATGTACGAATATAATTTAAAAGTAATTAAATATTGGCAGAATCATACCTAAGAGAGATGAGAGACTGGCACTTTTCCTGATGCTTGTTTTGCTAAAGGTGTAATGAAAAAGTTTGTATATAATTTGATGGAAATTAAAGATCTTCGTTATAGTTCATAGCTTTAAAAACCTTTGTCTGTGATCATGTAATGCAGATAATAGTCAACTTGTAGAATCTTACATTACAGAAATAGTTCGACATTTTTATCTCAAGAATGTTTCTTTCTTCCTTCCTTTTTTTTTTTTTTTTTTGGTACTGGGAACTCAGGTCCTTGGGCTTGCTAGGCAGTTATATTGTTTGAAAAGATATTTAGTATCTCTGCTTGAGTGACATCAAGTAATTCCTGAAGAAACATTCTTTGAAATAACCCAATCCTTTCATTTACCCTTCTCACTCGTGGGGTGATACATGTACATTTGACATAAGTAGTTAAAATTGGCTGTTAGTACCTTGAGTAAATACCTTCAGTATTTCCTTATTAGGGAGAGATTGTAAATACTTGTCATGGTAGAACAATATTAATGAACTGTATATTTTTAAGTGCTTTAGAATGGTACAATGTAGGAAATTTGCTTTCATTTTCTTTTATTTTAGCATTTGAGATTATATTCTTGCTGAAATTCCATGTAACCTGCCTCACATGCCTGTAGTTGATTATGCCTGAAATAAAAACACAAGCTTTGGAGTTGGACGTATTTTTTACACATTTAGAATGTAAATCTCAGTGAACGTGAATCTTACTAAGTAATTATGTGACCTTAGACAAATTACTTAGTCTTCACTCCTAATTCCTCACTTGCAGAAAGAAAAATAATACCCCATCATGGACTATGTCTATGAGCACTATAAGAGAAAAATGTGGGAATAACTCCTGGTGAGTAGTAGACTATCAGTAAATGTTAATGTCTGTTTCTCCCTCCATCGTTAGCTATAAAACCCTTGCTATGTGTACAGGATGACACTTGGTGCAAGCATATGCTGATGTACCAAGTTGTATTGCAATCCTTTGAACATGTTTATTTGAAAATTTATGTACCAACATTTTGTTCAATAATATAAAACTGATAGGAAGATGAGTGAAAAGTATCTCACTGTTATTAAGTGATATATAGTATGGTGTGGGTGTGTCTTCCATGGGACTCATCTGAAATTTTTAGAGAAAGTATTTTATACAGTTAGTTAACTAGCATATATGAATTTTCAGCGTATACCTATGTGCCACTCATCATTTTAAAGTTTTGCCTAAATATGAAAAGTAAAAATTCACTTCTCATAGATGAAGGGAAAAGATATCAAAAGTTTAATTCAGTTAAAAGAGGTTAATGTAAGTCAGGGATGGTGGTGGATGCATGTGTTCCCAGCATTTAAGAGGTTCAGGCAGGTGTGTTATGGTTCTAGATGTTCCCCAAAGCCTCACGCTCTCATCGGTGGGGCTTTTGGGGGAGGTGATTGGATCATGGGAGTGTGATACCCATCAATGGATTAGACCACTGATGAGGTTGTAGCTAAAGGTGATGTTTGGAGGTGAAGTGTGGTCAGAGGAGGTGGGTTACTTGGGGTGTAGCCTAGAAGGATGTATCCCCCTCCCTCCTGTCTTGATCCCTCTCTGCTTTCCACTGCTGCTATGCCCATGTGCCGTGCCATCCTGCCTTTGAGCCTGCTGACTATGAACCAAAACATCTATAAAGTGTAAGCCAAAATCAACCTCTCCTCCTTTAGGTGTCAGATATTTTGTCCCAGCAATGAGAAAGTAACTAAGACAAGGAGGATAAAGAGTTTGAGTCTAGCCTAGGCTATGTAGTGAGACAATGTCTCCAAGCAAACAAGAGAGGTTGATATGCCCAGTGCTGTGTATGACTCATTGTGCTCTGGATTTTGCAGGTTATAGTCATTGCATGATTTAATTAAGATGCTTTTTCATCTTTCTTCCTTTAACAAATGTTAATTCATGGAGATTTTAGATGTTGAGTATGACCATTTGCTTTGTTTTAATATCATCTGATAGTTAGGTTTATTCCAATAGTTGTTTACTTAATGCTAGGTACATTTTTGATAGAGTCATAAAAACGCTAAAAAGATTAGATTGGTTCATATATGGCCTTTTGAAAGACCTGACTTGCTGGATCCCCAACTGCTCATAACATTTTACTTTCTCAATACAAAAGACCTCTAAACATATTGAATTTGAATCTACAGGAGTGACACCAGAGCATTGGTGATTTATTCAGAGGTTAAGTCGTTTTGATTAAACAGATGGCACCTAGAGACCATGAATACTTTTACTGAATGGCCCTGAGCTCAGAAAATCATAGGTTCTCCTTATTTGAAATCTGCCAATTTTTTAGGCTTTCTAACCTAAACATGCTTTCTAGGCATCGTGCTATTTCTCCTATGGCATCCTGAAATGTCCAAGGGACATTGTTTCCTGTGTTTAGGAATCACTGGACACATCACCATAGTGATGCCATTTACCTTCTGGCCATGAATCCTCCCTAAAATATATAATCATAGCTAACACTTCCTGGGTGTTCTGTAACTTTGTTGAGTACTTACACTGGGTTTAGGGTTTTCCAAACATGATCTGAATTAATGTTCACAAAGCACAAAGCTTACAAAATTAAGACTCAGAGGGGTTAAGTAAGCTGCAAAGGATTCTGGTTTGTTGAATACCAAAGCCTGCACTTTTTGCCACTGTCTTACACTGCTACCGTTCATCACTTATAGTGCATTCAGGTGTAGCTTCTTGCTCCTTACTCTCATCTCATTTACTTTCATTTTATCTTTTTTTAATACAGAGTCTTGCCATTGTCACTAAGACTGGCCTTAAACTCCCTGACTCAAATGATCTTCTGCCTCATCTTCCAAGTGACTGGGACTACTGACATGTGCCACTACACCTGGCTCAATTACTTTTAGCAGGAAGAATATCATTTTGCAAAATCTTTAGAATAACACAAGAGTTAGCACTAATCTGAAATTTTTGCCTCAATATGTCTCTCTAATTTTTCTGAGTTTTCATATCTTCCCTCATCTGTTAGACATTATATTGCTTTTTTCTTCTGATACTAAGTGGTAGAGAAATGTAGTGTGTGGTCCCATTGTAAATTCTCATCAGCTCACATCATGTGATCAGAAATGTGTCCAAACCTTAATCATATCTTAGAAGATGGGAACCAGCTTAAGCTAAATCAAATGTATTAGACACTCAGGAAAATGTAAAGAAGAATAGCCCAGGCCCCTTGTGAAAATCAGCAAGACATTGAGAGTTATTTACAGAGCACAGCTTTCAGTAGATTCTTTTCAAGAAGAGTGAATAATCTTGGGATTTTGTGATTCCCCTTAGTCTCTCTGCACCACTAAATGCTTTCATTATACCACCTCCTCGCTCCAGAACTCCTCCCCAGCCTTGTTCCTTCCACTGTTCTGCTCCCTTCCTACTTATCTCCTTCCTGTGTCTGGTCTTTCTGTTGTAGTTCCCAAGGCACAGGGCTCGGGCTCAATGTCTGTTACCCACACTCTCCCTCAGTGTCTCAAGGGCTCTACTGTCTGGGAATTCCAGAAGTCTCACAAGCTCCTGCATTTGCATTCTTATCTTCTCTTGTCTCATCAAACACATTTTTTGTTTCCTAAATTTCTTTCCAAATGCTATAACTCACAGTTTCAGAATTTTAGGTATCATTCTATCTCCCTTTTGCCTCCCCTTATCCAACTGAACAACTCTGTTGACTATCTCCTTGAAGTTTCTTACTTCTATCCTGCTATGATCTGGATATTAAGTGTCCCCCAAAGACCCCTACGTGAACAACTTGGTGTCCTGATTGTGCTATTCGTAAGTATTGGAAGCTTTAGGAGGTGGGGCTCAGTGGGAGGCCTTTCAGTCACTGGGGGCATGCCCTTTAAGGGCATTGTGGAACTTTAGTCTTTTTCTTTCTGTTCTGGTTCAAGATGTGGCTATTTGATCTTCAACATTTGCTTCAGTCTGTAGAATGATACCCAGATACAAAGCTTGGCATTTGACTTCTTTTGCAGCTATCCTTCCAAACCATGACCTACTCAGTGTCTTTCAGAAGGACTTGTACAACCTGGCCCCCAACTTTTGGTTGACACAAGAAATAGCATCTTGAGCTGGGGATATAGCTCAGTGGCACAGCGCCTGCCTGGCAAGCCTGAGGCCCTGAGTTCGATTCCCAGTACCAAAAAGAAGAAAAAGGAAAAAAAAAAAAAAGAATGAGGCTTTTTCCTGCTCTCCACTTCATTTAGTTCTACCTATCATTCAGATTCTGCTTCCTTGTGAAAACTTTCAGTCAATTGAATGCCTGTTGTGTAACAGGAAGGGCAACAAGATACTGGAAATGTAATGGCAAAGGAAATAGCCCAAGACCTTTTCCCACAGAGCTTGTATTCTCAGGGAACACAGACAAGTCAGTAGCAATGACAATGCTCTGACAGTAACTGCATAGGAATCGTGACCTAGTTTGATGTGTAAGGTCAAATTCATAAAATGAGGGGAATTTAGCCAGGTGAGGAGGTAGGACATTGAACATCTCAGTAGAGAAAACAGCACATGCAAAAGCCCAGAGAAAAGACAGCCTGGTGCAAGGCCAGTAGAACTGGAATTGATGGAAAAACGGGTGAGTGTGGAGATTGATATATTAGCTTTCTGCCACTGTGACGAAATATCTGAGGCCAATTACAAGGCAGAAAGGTTTAGTTTAGCTCATAGTTTCAGTTCATGGTCACTTGACCTTGTTGCTTTGGGCCTGTGTTGGTACAGTACATCACAGCAGAAACATATGATATGGAAATCTGTCTACCTCATGGCAACTGGGAAGCAAAAAGAGGGAGAGGCAGGCATGACAGTTCCAGTATCCCCTGCAATGGCACCTTCTAATGACTCAACTTCTTTTCACTAGGCCCTACCTCATAAAGTTTCCACCACCTTCTAATTGTGCCATCACCTGTAGATCAAACTAATACATGGGCCTTTGGGGAAATCCAAACTATAGCACTGAGACAGGAGATAACTGGATAATAAAAGCTCACAGTTGTTCAGTGCCGACTATGGGGCAGTACTAAGCTAAGCAGTGTGTGAAAGTGCTTATTTCATCAAAACCGCTATAAGCATGGTGACAGTTATCCTTACAAGTCAAGTTAAAGAAACTGAGGCTTGAGAAGTTTGTAATTCTCCTAAGTTATAGGGTCAGGAAGTAGGTTGAGGCCAGATCAGAATTTGTCAGCTGGAGAATTTTGAATCTCTTTGCTAATTAATACAGTACTCTGAAAGGTGATGGATGATACTCCCAGACTCAGATCTTCCCTGACTTCATTTGAATGTACAGTTAGCAAGGTTTTTGTTTTGTTTTGACGACTATAGGTGAGTAGGACCAAACCAATTACTTGCGGGAAACCCCTTCCTTTCTTTGCCCCTGTAAGTAACTTGTCCTGGTGTTACTCTGTGTGCCACTCTGTATGCCAAATGTGTTATGACCTTAACACATTTGTGGTTTAAATGTCAACTTATTCTTAAATGTCTTCTCATTTTTTTATCTGCCCTAGGCATGAAGAAACCTGGCATGCTCACTTTGTTCAAGGGAACTTTTTACTTGAAATAGAACAAATATATAAAATCCACAATTTGTACATGTCCTGCAAAATTTTCACTGTGTGAATGGATCAGCATAGCCACTACTAAGATAAAGAAGCAACATGACAATCACCCAAAAGTCCTCCGGATTCCTGTTTCTAATCATCATTCCTTAATAGTGACCCTTCACACACACTAAATTTCTAATACCATTATTAGTTGTACCTTATTTCCAGTTGTATATAAATGGAACCAAACTTTTGAATTCTTTTGTGTCTAACTTCTTTTGCTCAACAGTACTTTTGAGAGATCTAGGATACTGTACATGGAAGTTAATTCATTTTCATTGCTGTACAGTATTCAATACATATCAATTTTCATTTACTAGGGATAAGTGATGCATACTGAGGATAAATGCACTATTGACCAGCTTTTCCGTATCTGTACCCTTTGTCATATAATTTTTTAGTGTCTTCCCACAATGGGTAGGGTGTAACTCTCTGCCATCGGTTTGGCCATGTGAGTTATTTTGGCTCTGAAGACAGCAGCAAAAATGATGCAGTCTTGCAAATAGTGCTTAGAAGATTGAGCTTTTGTGTCACCATTGTCACCGTGAGACAAGGATATTCAGGCTGGCCAGGCAGGATGAGAGATGTAAGCAGTGCCTCCCTTGGCACTCAGAGCCTTGTCTAGACTAGCTGGCTCCAGGGTCATGAGCTAAAAAAAAAAAAAAAAAAAAAAAAGATTGCTGTTAATGACCCAGAGATTACTGTGGCTTTAGTTAATTGACACTTCAACCTACTGTTGATGAACCTAGGTATTGTCTGGGCTTAGTACTGTAATGTTAATAGGAGCATCCTTATGTATGCTTTTTGGCGCACATATCCACAGTTGTCCAAACTGCTAAGTAACTTACAAATGACTAAAAACGGATGTCTGTATACAATTTCCCTTACTAATTTTATTGTGAAATATACCATACATGCAGATAGTTAAAGTAACATTTATGTGCCTTTGTTTTCATTCAAGCCTTTGAAGAGATTTATGGTCATTGCAGATGATCATTCCTGAAATGCAGGTGTTTGGGAGCTGGCTCTTTACCTGTGTGTGCAGCTGCTGTCTTTACTGGATTCATGGGTCTTAGGAAGCTAGGGGGATTGTTGCTTGGTGGAACCTATGTTGTGTTTCTTTTCTTTGCCTCTACAAGCTAAGCTGAACCCACTTTGAACTTGTTGTCCCCCAGTTGGTGCCCTTGTTAGGGCCATATATCACCCACATGCATCTCTCAGACAACCATTTCAACTATACATCACTCAGGGGAGCCAGGGTACTCCTAACATATTGCTCTTATACATCAACAAAGTGGGCTGCAGCTGTGGTAATCTATTTGTGTAATACACCATCAGGGTGAGGCATATTGATAGGGCAAAGTTGGTCGATCTGTGAATTGTGGTTATCTAGGAGTCGGGTCAAAAGAGTAATGCAGATTTCAGGTTGGATTGATGTGGCTATGAATGATATTTTATGATGTAAAGTTTACCTCTGATTTAGAAAGTAATTTAATATGGGTGACAACTGAGGTTGGGGCTAAGAGTGGTTGATGTGGCAGATGCCCAGAGCTCTTAGAAGATGAATTTCAGGAATAAATTACTGTTCTTGATACTTTTATTTCATTTTGTGATATGTCAGTGGCAGCACCAGAAGATCAGCCTAAAAGGTAAGTTTTGCACATAAAGCAGAATGAACTTGTTTTGTTGGCTGCCAGGTGAATAAATATGAGGGGAGCATGGCCTCCTGAAGGCTCTGTTGCCATCTGTTTTAGTTGATCAGAGCTGCTTGCTCAGGGTCTTGCTCTTGACCTAATGTTTATGTAACAAAGCAGAAGTTGCAATGTATGAATTATTCAGTTTCTGTGACACTTAGAAAGTACAATATAGTGTTTGGGCAGAGAAACAAGAGGTACAGAAAGGTGCAGTGACCAGACCCCAGTTGCTCTTCAGGACCCAAATCAGCAGACACATGGCTATTTTTATTGCTTTGGAGAGAAGGATATGTACTGTACTGCAGGTATACCTGAAGCTTTGACGAGGCATAGAAAGAATTTTCTGGTAATTCTCAAGAGTGGTCCACAACTTCATTAATACAGTGACCCTCTTCTGCAGTTTGAGTTACCCACAGTCAATCACTGAAAACACTAATATTTGTCTTGACTCTTTGAAGAAAGAGCACATTCTCATAACTACAACCCCATTTCTTTTTAAACTTTTTTTTTTTTTTTCCAAGACAATCTTGCTAAGTGGCTGCATTGCCCAGGCTAGGCTTGAATTTGAGACTCTGCCTCAGCTTCCCAGACTACTGAGATTAAAGGTGTGCACCACTGAACACATAACATTTATTACAGTATATTGTTATCATTGTTCTATTATTATTTAATTTCTTAATGTGTCAAATATATAAATTAAACTGTAATTGGCATATATGTATACAAAATAAGAATGATATGTATAGTTTGGTACTATCCATGGTTTCAGTCATCTACTGCGGGGTCGGGGTGTCTTAAAATGCATTCCCCAAGGATAAGGGGATACTACTATACAAAAACAATGATAACTATCACTTATGAAATAATTTCTTTAATTCACTTAATTCTCACAGTAGTCTTATGAGTTTGTTGCTGTTATTGTCTGCCTTAATGTGGAGAAAAGTGAAGCACTGAAATGTTGAATGACTTGCCCAACGTCACACAGCTAGTAAATGAAGAACCTAGGTTATCTGGATCTATAGACTCTATTCTTCATGATTAAGAGCATAGTCTCAACTCTGGATGCCCATCAGTACTACCTGGGTAGTTTTTTTAAAAAACAATATCAATACCTAGTGGACGTTAAGCAAAAATAAACATAGAACAATTATAGTGGGGGACCTTGATACACCACTATCGCAAACAGATCAACTAAACAAAGAAAAAAAGAAAAGAAATCAAAGAAATATTAGAGTTGAACCACATCTTTGAACAATTAGACTTAATCAGTATCTAGTGTTCTACTGAACAGAGTACACATTCTTCTCAGCAGTACATGGAACTTTCTCCAACAGATTGTATATTAGTCCAAAAGGCACAAATAAATACAAAAGAATCAAAACCATCCCATGCATATCATCAGATCATAGTGCAATAAAAACAAAAATCAGTGGCAGAAGACACCAGAGAAATTATGCAAACACATGGAAATTAAAACACTTTTGTATATTCAGTCACAGAAGAAATTAAGAAATTAGACAGTTCCTAGAATCAAATGATAGTGCCAGTACAGCATACTAGAACCTATGGGACACAATAAAAGCAGTCCTAAGAGGAGAGTTTATAGCCATGAATGCCCACATTAGAAAAACAAGTGTGAGCTCAAATAAATAACCTAACAGTGCACCTAAAGATACTAGGAAAACAAGAACAGTCAAAATTCAAACCTAGTACAAGGCAGAAGTGGGAATTAAAAATTGAGACTAAAAACAATATAAAGAATCAATGAATTGAAGAGATGGTTCTTTGAAAGATTAAGCAATGTAGACAAATCTTTGGCCAATCAAAAAAAGAAAAGACCTAAATCAATAGAATTAGAAATGAAAGGGGTGAGATCACAACTGACAGAACTGAATATCAGATTATTAGCAGCTACTTTGAAAACCTGTATTGCAATAAATTGGAACGTCCAGAAGAAGGGGATAGATTCCCAGACATCCCTAAATTACCAAAACTGAACTAAAAAGATATAAAACCCCAAAATAATCCACTAATAGCCAATGAAAGTGTGGCAGAAATAAGATACCTCACAACTAAGAAAGGCCCAAGACCAAATGGATTCACCACCAAATTCCACAAGAACTTGAGGAAAGGTCTGACAAAAAACTGTACTTCTCAAACTCTAATAAAATTAAAAGGGAAGATGTACACCAAAACTCATTCCAGGAAGCTAGCCATTACCCTGGTTCCAAAACCAGACAAGGACTCAACTGAAAAAGAAAACTAGAGGCCAGCCACTTTAATGAACACAGATGCAGAAATCTTCAACAAGATTCTGGCAAACAATACAAAAATTATATATATATATAATTAATATATATCATATATATATCATATATATTGTATATATATGATATATATATATTATATATATATATATATATATATATATATATATCTCATGCACCATGACCAAATACACCATCCTAGGGATGCAAAGATGGTTAAACATATGCAAATCAGTAAATGTAATACATCACATAAATAGAAGTAGGGACAAAAATTCTGATTATCTGTATAGATGCAGAAAAAGCCTTTGACAAAATCTAACATCCATGATGATAAAAACTCTGAAGAAATAGGTATAGAAAGGCCTTAATCAGATGAAAGCCATTTAAGACAAACATACTACCATCCTATTAAGTAGGGAGTTTTCCCTCTAAAATCAGGAACAAGACAAAGATATCTACCCTCACTACTCCTGTTAAACACAGCACTCAAAACACAGCAATCAGGCAAGAGAAAAAAAGAAAAAGGAATGTACAGGAAAGGAAGAGTTCAAATTATTTGCAAATGATGTGATACTCTACATAGAAGACCCTAAGAATTCCAAAACACTACTAGAATTAATAGTCAAATTCAGCAATGTAGAAGGGTAACAATCAACATACAAAAATCAATAACACTCCTGTACACCAATAATGAACCCACTGAGAAAGAAAGTAGGAACATAATACCATTCATAATAGCTTCAAAAAAAATTCAGTACTTAGGAATTAACCTCACAAAAAGGAAGTGAAAGAGATCCACAATGAAAGTTACAGTACTCTGAAAGAGGAGATTAACGAGGACATCAGAATATGGAAAGACATTCTTTGTTCCTGGGTAGGCAGAAACAATATTATCAAAATGGCCATACTTCCAAAGCTGATATGTAGATTTAATGCAATCCCAATCAAAATACCAACAACATTCCCCACAGAATTAAAGAAAAAAATCCTAAAATTCTTAGGGAACTAGAAGAGACCCATATAGCAAGGGCAATGATACGGAGAACCGTGATGGAAAAGGAAGTGCTTAAACACAAAGCCCCCTCCTTTATGGTGGGTCAGGATCACAATCGCAGTGATAATCGCCAGCAGTATCGAGGCCCTGTTGTGTCCCAGGCACTGTACAGTTCCTCCTCACAACAACCCTGAAGCAGGTCCCGTCCTTGTCTCATTGTATAGATGAGGAGCTGAGGCCCAGTAACATGGCCAAGGCCACATAGTGATTAAGTGGCAAAGCTGACATGCGCACCCAGGGATCCTGGCTTCAGAATCTGTGCTGTCAATCACAAGCCATGCCCCTCTGTGCTGCTACACGCCAGCAAAGTGGACATCCACACTGTCCTCCATGCCACCCCAGAGCTTTAAACTTAGCAAGCAGGCATGGTGCGTGCTGGGGTGAAGACCACTCCAAGGGCCCAGGCATGGGTGGGGACTGTTCCCTGGAGGGACATGCTCCAAGATGACTGAGTGGGCTGGGGTCTGCTGCCTGCTCCCCTTCAGTTGTTGCTGTATGAAGTCCTTTATGGGATTTGTGACAGCCTGGGAGCAGCCCCTCCCAGAAGCTGCAGCCACAGCCCTCTAAGGAGCCGCCCAGATGGGCAGGGAGCTGCTCAGACTTGATGGGGAAGAATCAGACTGCAGGAGGTCAGCGAGAAGGGATGGGCTGGGGGAAACGCCCGCAGCCCAGACACCTGTGGTTTCAGTTTCATCCTAGTTGCCTGGGTTCTGTACCCCACTGTGTAGAGACAGAGGGGCTGCTTTTGGCGAGGGCAGAGGGTTACTTGGTGAGGTCTCCACGCCTCCAGTGAGTGAGAGGGCGCGCATCTCTTCCCGCAGCAGCCACACTGCCCTGGACAGGACCGGGGAGGAGGGAGACGATGGCACTGGTGCGCTCCCTGCTGCCTCCCACCCCCTCCCACCATGTCCATCTGAGTTCCAGTTCACGGTCAGGCCACACCAACAGCCTCACCTCAGGGGTCCTCAGAAGCCCACAGAGACAGTCTCGCTTGAGGAAGAGAGCCAGAGCTTCGTCACCAACCTGGCTTCTAACTCTGTTCCTTCCTTCCTGAGCAGTAAGAATGAGCCAACCGTGTTGGGCAGCAAGGTGCCAGGGGCATGGGGAGTGGCCTCCCCGGGTTACCATCGCTTGGCCTTGAACTGCCATGCATTTAGATCTTTCTGTGATGGTGAATTAGCGCTCCAACTTCTAACTTCCTGCGTAGTGCGGTCCCCAGTGCACACTGGGGGGCCGGGGCCCTCTGGGTTTTGGTGAGACCTCACCCCGCTCCAGGGCTCACAAGCCCTTCTCCTCAGCCTGAACCTTTTGTGTTCCGCGGAGCACAGGCTGCCGGCCGTGTCTTCATCTGTTTCCCACCGCTCTGCCTTGCCGTGGCACCCCAGCCTGAGGGACTCCTGCAGTTCTGAAGCGGCTCTCTGGTCCCTCTGCTCCTTCCTGCCCCGCCCAGCCGCCTACAGTATTCAGGCTTCACCATCCAAGGTCATCAGCTCCGCGGTCTGGACTGCATTCACAGCTGCGATTTGTTTACGTGGCTTCCTCTTCCTAGCTCTGTTCCCATGTAAGCCTGGACTCAGACAACAGGTTGATTTCAGGCTCCACATGCTGGGGAGCCCTCAGAAGTGGCCACGCTGGGGACCCTAGGGCAGGATCGAGGCTCCGGAAGGGGTGGGCAGTGTCTGTGCTCGATGGACACACACTGCTGCTGGGAGGCTGCCTCCCTGTAGATGTTTTCCTCCATTCCCTTTGAGGAAAACGGAAAGTCATGAAGAGTGTCTAATTCTTTTTTTTTTTTTTTTTGCGGCACCGGGAATCGAACTCACAACCTCGCACGTGCCAGGGCAGGCGCTTAAGCCGCTGAGTCAAACTCCCAGGCCTAGTTTTTTGAGGCAGGGTGGCACTATGTAGCTCAGGCCGGCCTTGTGCTCGCGTTGTAGCCCAAGCCGGCCTCGAACTCACAATGCTTCTCCTACCTCAGCCTCCCGAGTGCTGGGATTAAAGGCGTGCGCCACCATGCCCGGCTGAGTGTCTAATTCTTGTCTTGTCTCTCGTGTGACTGAATAAAAGACGAGTCCTACCTGAAGTAAAATCAGGCCAGGAATTCCAGGGTCCCACTTGCAATGTATCTGTTCAAGCACCCATCGGCCTGTGTTGTGCTGCACTTGGCCCTGAGCCTGGGAGACACAACACCTCCTGGTTTTTATCTGCTCTCCTGGTGGACTCTCCATCTGGCAGAGACTCCACAGAGCTAAGGCCTGTAGGCTACAGGGCTCCAGGGCGGCTACAAATGGAAGGCGATCTAGGGTTAGACCTGCTCTGGCCAGGACTACAGCCCATCTGCTGCCGGCTCCAGGAACAACACCAGTGAGAAGAATCCCAGTTCCAGAAAGGCAACGCTTGCTTTGTGCTCAGGCTTCAAATAGAGCCCTTAGAGTCCAAGTGATGACAGTTTCAGATCACAACTCCCAAGGCAAGAATTTGTCTTCTCCAGTCTTACCTTGTTAAAGCTTGAATCCTAAAAGAACCTACGCAAAACTCTCCCTGGGACACGGGCCTATGCAGTGCTTTGAAGTGGTGGAAAGGATTAAGACCAGGGACTGATTTGACAAAGGCTGTTCCTATTTGTTTCAAGAGTACTAAAAAGGAACAAAAGAGGAGAATGTGACCTACATTCTGTTCCACCTGCGGGCCATGAGAGGCGAAAGGGCAGCCACCAGCTGATCCAAATCCTTGCTGCCCCTACTTGCAACAGATTTCATCTGTATCTTATCTATCACAAGAGAGGGCAGGATCAGATCTCCAGCTCCCAGTGGACATCTTCCTGCTTCCTGGGCCACCTGAAGGCAGGGAGGGGTGGTCTCTCTCATGGTTTAGGGTAACAGATGAAGAATTGCTAGAAGGTATAAATTCACATGCTCGGAGTGAAAGCAGGGAAAGGAAGAAAGGAAAGAAACACCAGCTACTCGGGTCCTGGGTGAAGATACTGGATGAGCACGGGAACAGATCCCTGTCATTTAACAGGCACCCCCTAGGCCAGGTTTGTCTAGCCTCCTTCCCTTCCTTCTATGCCTCATTCCCCATCTAGTCCCAGCCCTTCAAGTACTAGAGCACGCAGGAGCTGATGCACCAGGAGTAGTTTTTACACAGAGAGACAGAGACAGACAGACTAAAACAGAATCTCAATGAGTATGCCAGGGAGACCTGTGTTACTAAAAAAGGGGATGGGGTGGGGCCCAAATCAGGAAAATACCACATCAGTGTCAGAGCTGGACTATTGGGGAATCAACACAAATGAACAGAATCTTGTCTTTGGGGAACTACGAGGACTGAGGAAAAAGGGAGTAACAGCTAAGTAGGAGATTGTCAGGCCTCTACTCAGAACTCCAGTCACAGAGGAAGATGGGGAAAATGGAGAAATCACACACAGTGGTACATGTAAGTAATCCCAGTACTGTGGGACGCTGAGGCAGGACAATCACAAGTTCAAGCCTAACCCAGGCAACTTATCAAGACATGATCTCAAAAACAGAAAAGGCTACAGATGTTCTCAGTGCAAAGATCCTGGATTTAATCCTCAGTGCCACAAAAAATAGAAAATGGAGAGAGATGCAGTGCCTAGGTAAGATAATCACATAGGGCCATGAACCCTATCCAATGCATGCACCTCTATGCTACAGGTGAAATCTGTGGGTCTGGGCTCAGCCATCAGTCAGGCAAGGCTCACAGATGGAGGGACCCAGTCTCTAGAATGATGCTAACAAGTAGTCTCTGGAACCCAAAGCAAGGCCACAGGGGACATTTGGAGGGAGCCTCAGGACTCACTGGTTGGGGGCAGTG
>RJWM01011288.1:0-60604 GCA_004363535.1 Dasyprocta punctata | reverse complement strand
ATATTAATCCTTTTTGTGTATGAAAATTTCATTATGTTGTTTTCTTGTCGTTATGAATTGTATCATAGATTGATTTAACATATGTTGTGATATTGTACCTAATGAAGAAACAGAAGTAATTCCTCCTCTCTAATGGGTTTTTGAGTCCCTCTCCCCTTCCATTCTCTGGTGAGACTGGAATTCTAGTCAACTCCATACAGTTTTACTTGCACAAATGAGAACGTATGGTGTTGGTGTTTTTATTTCCACTCGCTTCACTTAACATAATGACTTCCAGTTCCATCCAGGTTGCTGCAAATCACAGGTTTTCATTCTTTTCAGGGCTGAGTAATATTCCATTATAAATATGTACCATGCTTTCTTTTTCCATTCATCTACAGAAGGGACTCTGGGTTGATTCTATATTTAAGCAACTGTGATTAGTACTGCAGTCAACACAGGAATACACATATCTTGTTGGCATGATGAGTTCATCTTTTTGGCTATATACCCAGGAGTGGGATTTATCATATGTTAGCTCTGTTGTTTCTGAGGAATCACTACACTGTTTTCAATAATGACTGTACTAGTTTACATTTCTACCAGTAGTGGATAAGAGTTCCCTTTCTTTTGCACGAACATCAGAATTTGTCAGCTGGGGCCAGTTGATATCTTACTGCCTTTTATTTACATTTCCCTAAGTAGCCCATTTTAATTGGATTATTTTGGGGTTTTTTTGTTCAGGTTGTTGAGTTTCTTATCTATTGTAGATATTAAGTCCTTGCCAGAAGAATAGTTTGAAAGTACTGTCTCCCATTCTATAAGTTATAGCTCAATTCTGTTGATTATTTTTTTTAATGTGCAGAAGTCAAATAGCACATTTGTGTATATTCACTTTTGTTGATTGTGGCTTTGGGGTCCTGCCTAAAAAATCATTGCTAACACCAATGTATTGAGGTATTTTTCCTGGGTTTTTTTCACCAGTGATTTTAAAGACACTTAGAGTCTTTGGTCCATTTCGAGTTTGTTTTGGTAGAAGGTGAGAGGAAGGGAGCTAGTTTCATTCTTCTGCATATGCATATCCAATTTTGCCAGACTGTTTATTGCAAAACTGTCTTTTCTTCCACATATCTTTTTGGCACCTTTATCAAAAATTATTTGGTTATAATAAAGTGGATTAATTTTGGGCTCTCTCTTCTGTTCCATTATCATGTTCTTTGCAGGTTTGTCATATGTGGCATTTACTACTTTGAAGTATGGTTCTTTAATACTTAGCTTCTCCAGGGCTTTTATCATGAAGAAATGTGACTATTGCTGAGTTGATTGAGATGATTATGTACTTTTTATCCTTCACTGTATTTATGTCTGTAGTACATGTATTGATTTGTAAATGTTGAACCATTGTTGCATCATTGGACTCAAACTACCTTGATCACAGTGTATGATCTTTTTAATGTGTTATTGAATTTGGGCTGGATTTTATTAAGGACATATTACATCTATGTTCATCATAGATACTGGTCTAATTCTCTTTTATCATGCCTTTATCTGGTTTTGTTATTTTTTCATCAACATGTTATAATTTTCATTGTAGAGGTCATTTACTTCCTTGTTTAAATTTATTAGTAACTATTTTTTGTGGTTCTCAGGAATGAGACTGCTTTCTTAATTTCATTTTCAGCAAGCTCATTATTGCTCTATAAAAATGCTATGTCTTTGTGCTAGAGCATCTAGGATTTTCTACATCTATTAACATGTGTCAGTTAAATTCTTCCTTTCCAATACATTCTTTCTTTCTTTGCCTAATTGTTCTTCCTAAAATTCCAAGTATGATAGTAAAAAAAAAAAAAAAAAAAAAAGCGTGATGAAAGTGCCCGTCTTTGTCTCTATCCTGATTTTAAAGGAAATACTTTCACGTCTCACCCGTTTAGTATATTACTTATGGGTTTTTCATATATAACCTTAATCATCTTGAGGTGTGTTCCTTCTATACCTCATTTGTTGAGAGTTTTTATCATGAGGCAGTGTTAAAACTTACTGAGAGATTTTTTCTGCATTTATGAAATATTTAGTCCCACAGTCTGTTGATAGGTTGTATCACCTTTACTTGCTTCACATGCATTGAACCATCCTTGAATCCCTAGGATGAATCTACCTAGATGATATTGTATAATCTGTCTGATGGGCTGATATATTTTGTTTGCTGGTATTTCACTGAGAAACTTTGCATCTCTGTTCATTAAGAGTAATTTTTATTTTTAGTTGTATTATTATATAGATTTGGTATCAGAATAATGCTGGCTCCATAAAAAAGAGTTTGGAATGGTGTCTTGGAATAGTTCAAGAGAACTGAACACACGATTCTTCATATTTCTGTGTAAGAACTTTTTTCAGCACTGATTTTATTTATTTGGGCCTTCTCTTTTTCTTGGTTAGTCTAGCTAATGATTTGTCAATTTAAAAAAATTAATTGTTTTATTCATCTTTTAGATTTTTTTAGTTTCAATTTTATTTATTTTTGCTTTGGTTTTTATTACTATTACTATTCTGGGTTTGTTTTTCCAAGTTCTTGAGGTGTGCTGTTTTGTAGTTTAATTTTTTTTTTTTTGGTATATGCACACTATCACTATAAATTTCCTTGTTTTTTGCCGTATCCTATAGATTTCAGTATATTGTCATTTGCATTTGTTACTAGAATTATCTTATTTCCTTATTAATTTCAGTTACCCATTGGTCACATAGGAGAATGTAATTAATTTTAATCATATTTGTCTATTTTTTTCTTCCACTCATAGATTTGTAGTTTTAGTCTGCTGTAGTCTAAGAAGATAGGTAACATGATTTCTGTCTAAATTGAGACCTAAGCTGTGGCCTAGAATATGCTCTGTCTTGGAGAATATTTATGTGCTGATGAGAAGAACATGTATTCTGTTCATTATGTTCTATATTGTCTATTACATCCATGTACTCTATTGTATGGCTCAATTCAGATGTTTGTGCTACTTTTCTGTCTAGATGATCTGTCCCTGGAGGAAATGAAGTGTTGAAGTCCTCTACTAGTATTACATTAGAATCTATCTAGTAATCTAGTATTTGCTTATTTGGGTGTTCTGTTTGAGTAGATAGAATTGTTATATATTGATGAATGAACCTTTTACCAATATATAATGGCTGTCTTACTTTTCTCTTTGCTGACACAAAATATCCAACACCCAAAGTTAAAAGACGAAAAACTACACATTTTGTAGGGATTTCAGTCTATAATTTGCTGGCTCCAAGGCAGGGTGGAATGGCAGAGGGGCACTGCAGAAGAGAAATGGTCCATGGCAGAGCAGGGCAGGCAGAAAGCAGCAAACAACAAGAATCAGCCATCTTTTTTTCCTTTATATCTTATCCTAGGCCAGGTAGCAGTCACACCCAGGGTGGGCCACCCTAATCCTACCCAAAACTATGTCAAACCTAACTGTGGACTAATTTAGTAATCACACACCTTTAATCCCAGCATCACATGCTAAGGATCCGACCACCTCCCAAAAGCCCCACCTGTGACCACATGAGACCTTAGGTAAACGTCTAGACACACACCTTAACAATGACCTTTTATCTCTTTTGACCTTTTTGATCGAAAGTATGCTTTATCCAATTTGACTTTAGCCATTTGTTTAGTCTTTTTTTACTTCTTCATTTTTCATCTTATGTGTATTTTTACCAGGGAACTAAGTTTCTGGTTGGCAGCATATACTTGGATCCCATTTTTTATTTTCACTCAGCTAGTCTGTTTCATATATGGATTTAAATAATTCAAGGATATTTTTAGTAGGTATGAGTTTCTCCCTGTCACTTTTAATTATATTTTGATCATTTTTTGAGGGTTGTTTTCCTTTCCAAATCTCATTATTTGTGTGATTTAGTAGTTTTCTGTTATGTTAAGCTTTGGTTATCTGTTTATGTGTTCTAGTGAAATGTGTATCTTCTAGTGTTTTCATCATGGTTCTTATCCTTTTGTTTGTAGAGTCAGATTGCATTAAGTATCTCTTGTAGGACTTTTTTTTTTTGGTTCCCAGAATTGCACTCAGGGAGGGCCTTGCACTTGCAGGCTCTGTGCTGCTGAGCTACATCCCTGATCCGAGGGACTGGTTTTATGATAATGAATTCTCTGTTTCTGCCTGAGAAAGACTCTCTCACTTAGTTTTAAAGGTTAATTTTGCTGGGTATAGTGCTTTTAGGTGGGAGGTATTTTTCTTTCATTTTGAATATGTTAAAACCATTCCTTCCTGGCCTATAAATTTTCTGCTGCTAAATCTACTCTGTTTCTTCATATGTGACTTAGGGTTATGTCTTGTCCTTTTGACTACAGTATACCTTGGTGAAGGTCTGTTCTGGCTGAGTCTAGCAAAGGGTCATTAACCTTTTTTGGCACCAGGTACAAGTTTCATGGAAGACAATTTTTCCACAGGTTGGGTTGGGGGTGGTGTTGAGATGGTTCAGCAGACTACACAACCTAGTTTCCTCACATGTGCAGTTCACAGTAGGTTTGTAGGTGTCTAATGCTACTGATCTGAATGCAAGTGGAGCTCCAGTGGGGAGCAGCTGTAAATACAGAGGAGGAATCTCTCCTGCTGTACAGCCCAGTTCCTAACCAACCATAGACCAATATCAGTTGGTCTAGGGATTAAGGACCCCTGCCATAATGTGAATATTTATTTTTTGATGTCCCTTAAGTCTGGATTTCTTCATCGTCTTCAAGTTCAGAAATTCTTCCTACCAATTGTTCTCATCTGTTGTGGATGATCTCTGCTGTTTTCCTCATTTTCCTGATTGAAGTTTTTAGTTTTAAGATTGCCTATAGGTTCTTTTTAATGATTTCCCTCTCTTCAACAGGTTTCTCATTCATATCGTGAAATTTTTTTTCTCATTTCTTTGTATCACTTAGCTGTATCTTCCTTCATCGCACTCAGAATTTCCTCTGGATCATTACTTTGAACTGTTTTCTTTTAAATTAATATCAAGTCCTGGAGAACTAGTCTGCTTTGTAGGTGTCATGTTTCCTTTCGTACTTCTTCTATCCTTGCATTAATATCTGTGCATCTAGTGTAAAAATTGTTTCTTCCAGTTTTATTAAGTAGTTTTTTAAGGAAAATATTTTTAAATTTAAGTGGAATTTAGAATATCAATTAGAATGGTGCACTGGGTTTGGTTAGAGAAAGGTAAAACACAAAGTCTGTGTAATTTCTTCTTCTTTGATGTCAGAAGGTAGTTGTATGACTTTGGAAGATGTTTGTCCTCAGACTGCAGAGTTGAGTACCGAGAGTGTGAGGCTTGTGGGAGCAGCTGGCATGGGCCGTGTGCTGCAGGATTTGGATAGGACTGTTCTCTCAGGACAAATACAGGTGACACCAAAGACTGTAGCACCAGCAGCCATGGTTTCCCTGCCCCAGGATGGGGAGGAAACCTTGCCCAGCATTCTCAGGATAAATGTAGAATGAGACAGGACCTTCCCCAGAACCCACTGGATGAGCACAGGTGCTGCTAGGGTCTGTGGTACCAGCTCATGGACACAGAGCTGTAAAACACAAATGGAGATCTACCACCGTTACTGTTGGTGATGGAAATTGTGGTACTGTGGGACCTAGATGACGCCTTCTCCAGGACTCAAAGGGCAAGCATAAGTGATGCCAGGGCTTTGGGCACTAGTTCTGTGGTTTGAAGTCTGTGGGCTATGGAGAAGCTTCTCAGTCTTTTATTCATGTACAGGTGACAATAGGACTTGTGTCACTGAAAATTATGCTCCTGGAGGTAGCACATTGGAGAGAGATTTCCTAATGAAACAGTTAATGCTATGTAAACCTCATAAAGCTGTTCCATTTCTTCACAGGGTCAAAGAATGAAATTGCAGACAAAAAAAAAAAGGAGAAAGTTAAGAGTGTTTATTAGAAGAAAACTAGCTCCCAGTTAGAAGGGTCCTGGGCAGGTTTCTATGTGGCCCCTTAGTCCAGTGGCCACCTCTCACAGGTGACTGTGAGTTTAAAATGACCAATTGGAACTCAAGCTATCTAAACCAGTTACTCAGCACGCAGTTTAAAGAGAACCAATTTTAATAGAAAACCAGTTACATATTATTCTGCATGATTAAATTCCTCCAAACTCAGCTATGAATGTAGGGAAAGGTTACTTTCCAGTTTGTCTGAGAAACTCATTTCCAGATCAGAGTTTCAATTTTACTGCCTATTCTTATTAATACTGTAACTACTCAACTCTACCTCAGACCCTTTCTCTAGCTAGCTGCATAGTCATAAGGTAAGTAACTAACCTGCCTTCTTACACTAGTTCCTGAAGGCTGAGCATGGGTCTTCCTGGGACTTGTGGGTTTAAGATTTATAGGCCTGGAGCTACATGAGATGGGTGGGAATGTCTGTAGCTCACCAGGAGCAAGTTCTGTTGGGGATGAAGAGCTGTTGTATTAACATATCAGGGATGGATTCTTCCCCTGGAGTTTGAATGAGGCTGATGATTTTGACCCCGCTATTGTATTATTTTGAGTTCTGAAGGTTGGCAGAGGTCTAAAGCTAGGACCTTCTTTAGAGTAGAAGATTCAGACCAGCCAGATTCCCAAACCAGATTGAAAGCTGATAAGTACATGGAATTCTTTTGCAATTAGGACTGTGGTCTGCTGCTATTACCAGGGTTTCTAGCACTTTTCCACTTCCTTCTGTGGAAGGACTGGGTTCTCTAGCCTGGGAGCCAGGTGTAACTTGTGAATTACTTTGGTCTTTTCCAGTAGGTTGACTTTCTGACTGTGCTGTTCAATGTTCCTATCTAACTTTTTGCTAATTTTCACAGTTCTCCTTCCCTCTCCTCCAAATACAGTTTCTCTATTGCTTCCTTGACTCTTCTCTGTGGCGGAGTCACATGCAAGGCATCTGTATTCAGCCACTTTAGCTCCCTCTGGACCAAAAGTTGTCTCCTTAACCAATTTAGGCTGTTATTGGCCTAAAAAAAATAACTTCTCACCATTTCCTATTAGAAACAGAGCTGAGTTCAGGAAAAATGTTTGTCATTTAAACAGAGATCAGATTTTAGTTTTGCATCAATGTACCTTAGGTATCAGCTGCTGGGAAGACCTACAAATAATTTTTTGTCAACCTGACCATAAATAAAATCTTCAAAATCTTCAACACGTTCCTTTCCAAACCTCTTTCCCTACTCTCTTATGGATACTTTCATAATGTATACAAACTTTTATCTGTATTCTACTTTTCTTTGCTATTTTGTAACCATGGTCATTTTTAGGACAAAACTATATCTTTTGTTTTTTTTTTTTTTTTGCCTCAATGCTTTGTCAAGTTGTATAACTTTCTTTGTAAAATACATCTCACGTTTCTAACGTGCAGAGTTCTTTCTCTTCTTTAGTGTTATTATCAATCCTTAGCAATTGTGTAGACTAATAGTTTTTAGAAATATGTGCTTTCTTGTAGTGCAGTTTTTAAATGTAGAAGCACAGCCTTTTTAAAAAAGTTCTATAAAATCAAAATATTTGCAAGTAGACTTTGAACTTATGTTCAGTAACCAATGCTTTAACTTACTTAGAAGTGACCTAGATATGTGCTGAATATTACTTTAGTATAAATAATCTTAATGTTTTTTATTAGTAAAATTTTTTGAAGCTATAAGAAATTCATTTATAAATGCTTACTCTAACAATTATCTTAATTGCTCATGGACACTTTGAAGCATTAAGCAAAACTAGCCAATATCCTACTAGTTTTATGGCTTGAGAATGTCCTTCTAAGCAAGAGCTCTGTAAAGTTAAATACAGACATTTTGTTGGTCAGGAGACACAGCTGCTTTTTATTACACTAACAATATTAAGCAAGTCTTATCTACGTATGATTTTTCCCAAGTCATGTAAATCTTGAAGAGTATTTGGGTTCCTGTTATTTATGAGTAGTCATTTATTTGTAAGTCAGTGTGATACAAGATATAGACAATATAGAAATATACATGTAGGTGTAACATACATAAAGACCAAAGATCTTACAGTTTTCATTTAGATTCATCATTTGTTAGTTTCCAGAGTTTTTTATTTAGGCTACTAATCTGATTACCTTGTCTATAGGCCTAAATCATCCCTAATCCTAAATTTGCATTTGTAAAGGTACACATCTTAAGTCAAGCTGGGAAGGAAATTTGCATCTCAAAGACAGCTTTACCTAAACATCATTAAAGGAAGGGTGTAAGTGAAAGTCTGGTGAGGTCAAAAGGCGCAACCTGCTGTGCCCATTTGATAACTCCCTATTTTAAGAACTAGTTAACAGAGGTAGAGATGCCCTTAAAAATGAAAGTTTGTTGTTGTTTTTTTTTTACACAGCCAAAATGTCAGAAAGTCGTACTTTCAAGAACTGTCTAGTTGATGAGTCCTTCTAACCTCTCTTGCTTCCTACTCAGATGAAACCCTTTAATGAGTAGCGCAAAGAGCCTTTTCTCTGCCCACCCAACCTTAGAGCCTACCTTGGGAAACCACCTTTCAGATCTCTAAAGTTTTCTCTTCTTGATTTAATACATTACAGGCTTCAGTCATTTTAGAAGGAAATGTATGCACTGAGTTTCTAAGAAACCCCTACCAAGAAGCTGTCTCATGTAGATGGGAGACGTAGTCTAACAGATGCCCTCCGTGGAATAGTATGGCTTGGGACTTGACCACTCACAGGATGATAAAAAAAAATCCTTGCTGTTCAGATGGTTTTGGTACTCCCAGAAGAGGAAAATCTATGGGATGGGATAGAACACAGGGAAAGGGAAAGTGGATCCAGCCCGTGTCTGTATGAGACTGGGTTTGTTCTCCATTAATGAACACTGTCATTTCCCCTACGGTGTTATTATGTGAGGTTGAAGGGGTTAGGAAGATTAAAAAGAGGAGTCGGGGTGACGGAAGTGCTGAATCTTAACCAGTCCGCTTCCAGGGAGCATCAGTGGCCGTGGTATTGGGAGACACTGACACAGCTGAAGAAATCTTTATTTCACAGACAAACTTATGAGGAAGAACAATGGGGTAACATAAATTTACCAGTTTACAAAAGTTGAACTGTACTAATGACACAATGGAATAAATTAAGGCCATTTGTTTATATCACTGAACTGTAAGGTGTTTCATTTGCAAGTTTCATAGAGGCTATGGACCAAGTTTTAGGAGTTAATTTTTAGATGTTTGTATTTTAGCTAGGACAGGGTGCAATACCAAACTTCCCAGCAACCTGGAATAAGAAGATTACCTTACTATAAGCAAAAAGAGTCCACTGATGAGAGAGGGGAAAAAAGAAATAGAAAACTAAGAAGCCTTTGCACGGGAACCTTATAAATTGCAGTTTGAGAATTGACCCTAAAGTTCACAAGAAATTTTTCAATTAGGTAAGCCCATCAAATATTAAACTAGGCGCAGAGAGCCAAAAATGAGGTCACCAGAAAAGGTAATGTTACCATAAGCTGTTATTAAAAAGTATAGGATTAATCTCAGTTGGATTGCCAACTGAGAGTGGAGGAGCAGAGGAAGCCCCACTAAAACCACTTCTAGAGATTCCAGGGTTCTTTATCTTGATGAGTGTAAATTAAATTTTGCAGATGCTGTCTCTAGGACTTCTCTAGGACTTATTTTCAGGTTATTTCTCTCCTGATTGCAAAGAATACCAAGACTGAGCAATATTACCAAACAAGAAAAAAGTTTTTATATTTTTCCTTCACCCAGTTTTAGGTAATGTAAGCACCCTGCAGGCTACATGTGAAAATCAAATTAACATTTGTATTGCATCACAGTTTAGACATGGCTGGTCAGATGGTCAGGTCTGTATACCTATTTCACAGCTAGAACCAGATCTCTGGCCCTTCACATTAAAATCCAAACCAAACAAGATACCTCTCCCCAAGACTTCTAGTGTAGCACAAAAGAAAACCCATTTAGCAATATCTAATACCCACCCCACATTGAGGAAAATGTAAAGCCAGCTCATCCTTCAATTTTCCAATCCCCCAAATATTTGAAAGTTGAGATGCCACAATTATCACATGTAAAACCACTTGGCATATAGAGACATTTCTTTAAATTAGGTCAAATACAGAGGTTAAGGTAACGATACCTCAAGGTCAATTCCTCCCACTGTGTCTTGGGTTTGTCTTGCACATTTATGGAGATGGGGGGATAAAAACAGTGGGTAATCAACCCTTCTATGTCTTTCCAAAGTTTCTTCTGACACAGGAAGGAGGTTTGTTATTTTGGGACTTTCTCTAAGAGGACATCGTACCTGCTGAGGACCTCCATCGGAGATAATTTTTTGTACTTTTTCAGGCTGGGGGCAACTTTACTTTTGTCAGCCTTATGATTAATCACAGAATTTCTACACTGTAAAGGTAAAAAGTTGCAATGACCAAGAGAAAGATGAAAAAAGTCTAATACCAGCCAACAAAAGCTCTGACAGACAAATGTTCTCAAACAGTGAAAGTATATCCAAATCCAACAACCAGCTCAGAATACCTCAAAAGACCATCTCAAAAAAAAAAAAATATCAGCTGATACCTGCTTGAGGCATTTCATGGTGCAAAAGTTGTGCATAGGACCAGTCAGGTGATTCCATTAATACAGACTCAGCTTGTTCTGAACGACATGTTCCACCATAAAAGAGGTTCTAGTCACAGAACAAAATAAAGTCCTACGTCATTACATACATATACTGTACTTTGGTGAGGGTACCAGGTAGGTGGACTTCAGCAAAAAATTTTTTTTCGATAGCTTTAGGGTTAATAGAGGACAGAGATCTGCTAAGCTTATTGATACATTTGGGGAATTTTCTGTAATAGTCACAATAACGTTAGGTCAAATTTAGAAGTTAAGGTAAATGTTATTAGTAAATAGCCTAACATAGCCCAAGGTAATTTTACAACTCCATCTGTCCACAATCATAATGCTTTCATCAACCAAGTTAAATGATCTGTAATATACTTAATATAGAACTTCAGATCACAGGGTGGTGGTACCCGCAATCTTGCTTCAACTAGACTGGCTCTATTGATGGATCTAGAAGATCAAAGCTGCCGTGTGGCCTTCGTTCTATATGTCAAGGGTGGAACCTCCTAAATGATCAACATTCATTTCATTCAGAACATTAATTCAGGAACATCTTGTGGCACAGGGATGAGTCCAGGAAAGTCATTAAATCAGTATGATACAGTTTCATTCTCCCTTTGAGGAAGGAGAAAGAAAACTATACTAGAAGAACATCAAATTAAGCGTGGAAAAGTCTGACTTCTTGAAACTGAAGTGATTTAGCAAATCTCTGACTCAAATTTGAACATTTAACAAATCTCTGACTCAAGTTTGAACATAAAATTTCACTTCCTCCAAGGTGAGGATTATTAGCAGCATCTGACTATAATCGTTGTTTCCTTGGTGAACCTTGGTATTTGTAGGTAGAAAGCTTCATGGGAAGAAGCAACTTGAGTAGTAAAGCTGTGCTTGAAACTTGTCTAAGGTATGATTTTGTCATCACCCATGGGAAGAGTGTCCCCATGCATTTTCCATTGAGGAATACGAAATGACTGCTCACTGTCTTGTTGCCTTTTGTCCCCACAGGTCCTTTGTCATCCAGCAAATCCCGAGCAGCAATCTGTTCATGGTGGTGGTGGACAGCAGCTGCCTGTGTGAGTCAGTGGCCCCCATCACCATGGCCCCCATTGAGATCAGGTATATCCTTTTGTGGAGGCCCAGCCACCACTGCTGAAACTGGTAGTGGGGATCAACAGTGAGGAACCTGGGGGTGGAGGGAGCCCATCAGGGAGGGCAAAGTTCCATCCTGGCCACTGCTGGAGAGAGAGTTGGAACAGAGTTTCGTGCCCAGTTTTGACCTCCAGTTCAGGATGGGAACAATAATCCTTGGAAATCTGCCTTAACTACAGTCAACATAATGAATCCCTTAAGTGTGAACGCTTAAAGGCTCAGAAGATCAGAAGGCGTCCAGAATCTTGTCATGGCTTCCATCCTGAGGTAATGCTGAGGATTCTTCCTGTTCTTCTTTCCCATAAGAGTCACAATGAGAATTTCACAATGGGCAAAGAACTACAGCTGAAAAGTTTACTCATGAGAAAATAATCCCTTTCAGGAAACGGAAAAGACACAGAAAGACCTGGTAATCCTCAATGGTTAAAACCCTTGGTGCCTCAGTCGCCACTTAATGGTCTTTTACAATTATTTTTAAAAACCTTCTGTTTTTTCCTATTATAGATATCCTATAATTTCATTACATACAATACAGCTCTAACCATGTTGGTTTACTTTAAATTGAAGTGAAAACTAATTTCTCCTGCTTATTATCTGTGATAATAGTCTCATAAAAAATTCTATAGAGAGGACTTAGTAACCAAGACCAGAAAACTAAGGAAGAAAAACAGATCTATTTACTTGTACAAAAAGTATAATTTATCTATTTTAAAAGATAGAGACTTGAAAACATTATAATCAGCTCTTTTAAGTTGATAAGTCAATGAAACACATAAAAAATAAACCAGAGCCATAAAATCGTATGTCATTGGATGATCAGAAAATGCAAGTTTTGATGCAATGTTTCACAGTAACCTTCAAAGTCAAAAAAACAATTTTTAACTTCAATTTTAGGTACCTTCACTATAGGCAGGGGCAAAAGGGCAAAAACCACAGGCTGATAAGGACTTGCATTCAGTACTCTTTGTGGCAGAAAAGAACAACTCAGAAAATGAATGCCTATCTATCAGAAAGTAACTGAATGAACTAGCCTAGAATAATGGAGATGGTGAACTTTCCATCAGTTTGTGGATAAGCAGCATACTGGAGGAAGGAATAAATAAAATGATCTCACTTTTATCAAACAGAATCTCCTTTCCCCTAAATATAAAGAAAAAAGACATGTACAGAACCTCCCATGGCCAAGTCTAAGAAATGATCAGGCCCCTTAGATGTTGATCTTTTACTTACATTCTGACAAGGAAAAACTTAGGAGGTCAATATTTCCCTTCTGTGGTAGGATCACCACAGTGTTACTGATAGCCCTTTGCCTTTTGAAGATTCTATACAAACAGTCATCTAAAATGTTTTGTGTGTTGACAACTGAAGATTCTTCTCCTTAACTTCGTAAAATCTAGACAGGTCCCAGAGACTGGACTGTAGAGGAGAGAGGGGGCTAAGGAATTAACGTCTTGGGAAAGGCGAGGCATCCTGAAGCACGTTTGGCTCTAACCAACCTCTGCTTTCCTCACAGGAGAATGCCAGGGAGTGTGGGGGTGCGCCGAGTCTCCAGGCCAAGACGGCCCTCCTCCTGCTCTCCCTGCTTTTGATACTTTTCTCAAGGTGACACTGACTGAGATGTTCTCTTGGCATGCTAAATCATGGATAAACTGTGAACCAAAATATGGTGCGACATAGGAGACATAAAATGTAATCCAACCATCAGCATCTCATGATTTTAAACTGTGCGTGATATAAACTCAAACATGTTGACAAAAAAGTTATCTTTTTACTTTGCCAGTCATGCAAATGTGTTTGCCACATGATAATCATCACCCTTCATCCAAAATGGGACTGCAAGTGGTATAGGCAGTGTCCCTTCTGCTTGAAATCCATTGAAACCAATTTAAAACTGTGTACTTTTTAAATAAAGTATATTAAAATCATAAGTTCTTTGTTGGGATTTTATCATCATTTGATGGCTGAGAATACAGAGTTTGAGGAAAAAAATACAGGGTGGGGTGAAGTCACCCATTCCAAAAATCAGTGAAAGATGGCTGTTGGCAGAGAGTTTGTTCTAAAGTAGATTCTAGACAAATATTTAACAGTTGTTTAGATGCTCCACTCACTTATAAAAATATTTACAGAAGTAAATCAAAATAACATCTACTTGGTTAGAGTTTATTCTTAATTTTTGTTGAACTGAACTTCAATCGAAATCATAATGGGATGAGAACACAGGCTCTCATAATATTCAAGGATAGAAAGAAGTCATCAATCCTAGGAATTTATTCTGAAAAGACTTGGAGGAGGAAAAGGATGACCAAGAAAGACTCTCACACTGAATTAGTCGGGGATTTGGCATCTGCCTTCCATACCATAATGTACAGGGGTGACTCTTGAGGTCTTCTGTGTGATAGACTCACCTGGGGAGAGTCAAAAAGTCTTGACTTTCTAGGAGTAGGACTCGGGTATTTGGATATATATTTTTAAATCTCCCTATATGAAGCTGAATGGAAATACTGACCAGGAGCATTAGCGTCTCAGCTCCAGGCTGAGACTCCATGACTGTCCCTTCTTACTGTTTTAGTTCCACTCAGATATCCCTACCCTGGGACACCCTGGAAAGTAGCTCTTTCCCCACAGCCCTGGGACTTTGATTCTGTTTTTTCATTTCCTAGAATCTGGAATTTCAGTTTCTCCCATTCTATGACAGCAAGAACTTCTCTGATGCTCTTTGTGACTTTATCTTCAGCTCCTAGAACAGTGCATAGAATAAAAATAAAACCACCACTGCCAATGACAAATGTAGCAGCTAATGTTTACTGAGATCTGATTTCCTAGTGCTATTGGAATACCTTACTTAAGCATGTGATCTCCATGGCCAACCCACAGAGTAGATGCGATTCCTGTCTCCTTCCGACAGAGAAATGGAGGCACAAAAGAGAATGATGTTCCCAAGGTCACATGATAGTGAAAGATGACAAAGCTGGAATTTGAAGCCCAGCAATTTACCACTATTGTGAATAGCATAACACAGAGTACAAGAAAAGTCATATTTGAATACTGCTAGGCAATAGAGCAAAAAACAGCACTGACATTTTTAACTGCTTTTGGGGAAATACAGTAATGAAGGAATTTACTTAGCCATGACACATATGGCCATACACAACCTGCCCTCCCTCTCTATCCCTTCTTTGGTATCACCACAGGCCCCCTTTACTCATACTCAAGCCATATTGTTCTTCTGCTCTTTAAATATGCTAGGTGGGCACCCACCTCAGGGCCTTTGCACTTGCCATTCTCTGCCTGGAGCACACTTTCCCAAATAATTGTGTGCCTTACTCCCTTGTCTGCTTCAAATCCGTCCATCCTTAGGCAGCCCTCCCTGACCTCTTTGTTTACAAAGACAATTTCCACACCCCTCACCCCCTTTCCCTGCTTAGTTTTCCTCCCTAATGGTTATTTCAGAGATATATAGGTAGATAAATAGTCCCTCTCCAAGAAAAGAAGCACAGAAGAGGGAAGAATTTTGTGTGGTGTTTTTACTGTTAGATCCCTAGCTCTGAGAAGATTGACAGAGTCAGAGCAGACTGTAAGTCTCTAAGCCAGTGAGCCAGCAGGAGCAGCAGGAGCAGGGCCGCTGACCTAGGTGATCATGCACAACCCCATGGCACGGAGCTGTGCGGCGGTATCGTCCCTGCTGCAGCGAATGGGGACCAAAAAGATCGTCGGCATCCTGTCACTGCTAGAATCTGAAGGAGCATTCAGGGAACCACAGCCAGAGGGATTTATCACTGAACTTTTTCTTCAAATGTGTAGTTTAGCACTAATCATTAAGAAAACAAAATATGTACTCCATACATTATGTACCACAGTTGCTGAAACTATAGGCTGTAATTCTGAACATACTCACAGATTCAAAAGGTATCTATAGCTCATCTTAGTGTAACACTGTAACAATATTCTCCCATTTCATTTATGTGTACCCTATGCACATATATATCCATATAGCATTTAGCTGCATATCCTAGGTTAAATTTATAAAAATATAGAATTGCAATATTTGAGGTTCGACTAGAAAAGTGCAGCACAAATACACTGATGTGATATTTTTATTTGTCCCAAATGAAAGAGTAGGCAGCTCCATAGATGATACCTTTATCAGCAGTATTGAAGGGAACACAATATTGGAATGCTAAAATATGATAGTAGTGGTGTGATTTAAAACCATTTACTGTGCCCAGGGGTGGTGGTGTGTGCCTGTAATCTCAGCAATCAGATGGCTGAGGCAGGACAATCACTGTGAGTTTGAGGCCAGCCTAGTCTGCATAGTGAGTTCAGAACCAACCTGAACTACATAGTAAGACACCATCTCAGGTATTCCTTTTTTTTTTTTTTTTTGGCACCGGGGATTGAACTCATGACCTTGTGTTTGCCAGGCAGGCACTTTCACCACTGAGCTAAATCCCTGGCCAAGACACCATCTCAAAAAACACCACCTCCCCCCCCCCAAAAAAAACCCATTTACAATGTGAAGTAGTTTAGGGTGAGAAATGTAGCAGTAGTAGTATTTAAATTCTGAGCAGTGCAGCACTGCAGAGAATACTATTGCTCTTGTTGACAGACTATATAGTTTAGGAAAATATTAAATTACAGGCAGAAGAGCAGTGTTTTATCACTATCAGTATTGGAGTAAAAATAATTTAATAGACTCTTGAGGACCATTTGCATGATCTGCAATTTGGGAGCCTTTCAAGGTGCCTCTGTTTGGCCCATATATGCCAGGGAGCCAGTTGAGGGCACGCCTCCCACGTGGCTTTGTCACATACACCCAACATGAAGCAGCCAGAACTCCTGTGGGAGCTTTGCCAGCAGCATTTCCCCTAATCCAGTGGTTACCAAGCCTGGACAACTTTGCCCCCCAGGGGACATTTGGCAGAGGCTAGAGACATCTTTGGTTGTGACAATTTAGGGGAAGGGACAATGCTACTGGCATGAGGTGGGTAGAGGTCAGGTGGGCTAGCATCTTTCAAAGGCCAGGACAACACCCCAAGCCCACCCTACAAAGAATTATTTCAACAGGGCCCAACATCAGTCACCACCAGGAAGCTTTGGCCGAATGAAGAAATAAAACACTCCACTGTGCCATTTATTGAAGTCTTCTATGGAGAATACCACCGGAGTATTTCACATCATTTCATTTAAATCTCAAGACCACCAGGCACCTATATATTATTTTCATGTCACTGATGAGGAAACGGAGGCTCAATAAGCAAGTTATTCAGAAGTGCTACAGTGAGTGACACGGCCTAACTCCACAGCTTTCCCCTTAACTACGACAATACCCAACTGAGACCACGGGTCACACCAGTCCTGCTGTTAGGCAGTAAGTCAAGACAGTAGTACTTTCTAGTGTAGAATGCTACCATTCAGCAGCATCTGGACATTCTAAAGGCAATATAGAGATCACAGAAATACTTGCGTTAACTTTGATTAGAAACAGCACATTATGGGGACAAGATTATAGCTCAGTGGCACAAGTGCCTGCCTGGCAAGTGCAAGGTCATGAGTTTGATCCCCAGAATCCTCCCCCACCCCCCCCCAAAAAAACAAGTGCATTTTATGACACCATAGCTACATTTTCCTACATTCAAAAGACAGTGCTTTCCTGTAATGTGAAGTGGTTTGATTTAGGGGTCAGAAAATCTTACCTTGTAAAGGCCCAGAATATGTACTTTAGATTTTCTGGGCCATGTAGTCTCTGCTGCAACTATTTGACCTTGCCATTTTAGCACACAAACAACTGTGTTCCAATAAAACTTTATTGGATAATGCTAACATTTGAATTTCAAAGATTTTCACATGTCAAAACACACTTGAATTTCTCTTCAAACATTTCAAAGCATACGCACCACTATTAGCCTGCAAACAGCACAAAACAGGCAGCAGGCCAGATTTGACATGTGAGCTCTGATTGAGAAATTTGCTGCTGCTAATTTTTGAAGCTCTCCTAATACAATGAATTAGCCAGGAGGCTGAGGCAGGAGGATCATTGCAAGTTCGAGACCAGCCTGGGCTACATAGTGAGCCCAAGTCCAGCCTGAACCACACAGTAAGACCCTGTCTCAAAAAGACAAAAAAAAAAAAAAAAAATGATGACTTAGGAATACCCTTGCTACATTATAGACGTGTACACTAGAACATTGTCAGTGCTGGGTATCACGGCTGGTATAGTACAGATGTGACCGTGCACGTTTTCATTTAGCATCATACAAACTAGCATTATTCCAAACACTGTAGAATCTTAAGTATAAGCTAATGTCTTCATCTGCATGTAACTACAAATATAAAGACACAATTCACTCCAGCGTGCTAGCGTTACTCCTACCTGGATTGTAACAAAGTGCAGCCTAAAAGTCACAGTGCTGCTGCCAGCATTGGCTGCCTCAAAGCCCAGTTACATCTCTCAGCCTGTGCTACGCCACATTCTAATCTGTAACACTATGTGTCATATCACTGCTCAACACTACTGTTAGGCTGCCAAGAATCTTAACCAGAATCCTACCCCTAAGATCTTATCCTGAACAATACCATATTGTAACTACCTTAGCCACAAATGAGTAACAATAAATAGTGAAGAGAGAAAAATATTCAAGTGGCATCTTCATAAGGGAATATTGTCACTATAGCATGAAACGCCTCCCCGAACCGTAGCATCCAGAAGAGCTCTAGGTTATAGTCACGCTGCTCTTATACGTGTAAATGCCTGGAGAGTGTTCTCCAATGTGTTATTGCTCAGTTAGGCTGCCGTGTAGTCTTCCAGCTGCAGCAATCACGGCCAGGTAGAAACGAACAGCAGCATCAGTCGAGTGCTGAGAGGGCCCAGCCCTGGGAAGGGGAGGGCTGAAGATCCTCAGCCTAAGCTTCAGAGAGGCCACACTACCTGAATAAGCCACACAGGGGGGACAGACAAAGCCACAACAGAAAGCCAGCTTCATGGACCCCAGAGCCTGTATTCTGTTCAATTTGTCACCATGCTGGCACCCACCATGTCACTTTGTTCTCATGATAACTGCCATCCTTAATTAAGACTCAGGCAGGAGCAACCACGCTCAGATACACTACATTCTCCTGTCCTGTCTAAAAGCCTAGTGTGCGCCCGGCTTCTGCATTATTCCACATGCTGCTTCCCCAGAGACTGACAACACTGCCCATCCACAGTGTGCTGCACCAATCCCTCTGGCCCCCCAATGTTGGAAGCAACAGTATTGCTCCACTTCATACACTTTTTATAACAGTCACACTGCCCTTTCTGCACACAGTCCCATCTTCCTTCCAGTTATAAGAACAATACAGCTGCCAGGCAAATGCTGCCTGTACTTTTAGGGGCAACGATAAAAATGCTAGTATGACTCGGGCATGGTGGCTCACACCTGTGATCCCACAACTAGACAGGCTGACACAAGAAGATTGGTACAAGTTCGAGGCCAGCCTGGGCTACGTAGTTGAGTTCAAGACCAACCTAGACTACAGAATGAGACCCTGTTTCAAAAAACAAAAACAAAAAACAAAACACCCTCACTCCCCAAAGCTGCTATGGAGCCCAGCATGCTCTTATTTTGTATTTGAGAAGCCACTTTCATAACTGGCTTTTTATAGTGAAATAAAGAAGCATCATTGTTCAAAAGCAGAGCTGTGGACAATAAGTTCTTCATTTTAACATCAGCTGACTTGGTGAATTCCTGCACACCAGAACCACTTAGGTTCTCTGCTATCCTTGATCTTAGAAGGAATCCTTTTGCTATATCACTCTACATAGTATCTACATAGCACATATTTGCTAATTCAGATATGTACTGAGTTGATACATCATATTACATTTTAGTTTAGTACAGTAATAAAGCAATTAATTCTCTGGTCACTTATATTACAAAACCCAATATTTATAACCTACAGATTTATACCAGTATTATATACTGAGCTACATATTTGGAGCATATCTGTATTTACCATCAATCTTATTATTTACCATAATAGATAATAGTACTATGTATGGTACGACAATGTATAAATAGTGTGGTGTGCTAAGAGTTCTACATTATTACCTTAACAGGGATATTATAATGCTCCACTACAATGTATCACCTCTAGTATCAGGATAAATAGTATTGTGTACTGTGTTTCCTTTTAGTTCTATAATTTTAGAAGCAATGCCATAATAATTTACTATCTCCAAAACGGAGAGCAACAATTACATTAGGTAGATCCATTATGAAATTATTTAGCATCAAATTACTCCTGTACTAAAATATAACATACATATTTCCTTAAATTATAGCAATAATAAAGCACCTGCCCATAATTTTAGAATTACTTCAGTTCTCATTATTTTTAGTTTAGTGTTGCTATACTATACTGTGTCACGTTTAACATGCTATATTGACACTACCAAAATGAGTGTAATGAATATTTTATGACACAAGGTCTGTGGGGTCAGAGTGTATAGGTTTGTATCACAGCTTTACCTTCCACTTGTATGTGATTTGGTCAAAATATCTGATGATTTTCAGATGCTGAGTTCTCATCCACAAGATGGGGATCATAGCAGAACATCTCGCAGTGTCACTGTGAGGTGGAAATGATATGATACTGTACAGCTAAATCAAATCATGACTCCAATGCCAAAGAAAGTGATATACAGGGAGTTCAGTAATTATTATCTGGTACTTTTATATGTGATCAGTCCACGTTTCCAGGACATGATGGTTACATTCCTCACGAGAAGTAGGGGCACGTACAGGACGCATCTCAACTCTCTTTTCATCCCTTCACCTGCTCTCCTTCTCCCCTCCCTCCATATCTTCCTCCCATATTTGAGGAAAATCTATCTCCCCATTTATTATTATCTATCCTTCACCGTGCTCTTTATTTATAGATCGGGTTTCTTGTATGAGACAAACCATGAGGTTTAAGCTTATGTGATCATTTTCTTTCTTTTAACTATTTTAATTATTTTTACTACTAATACTTCATTCTGCTATACTCATTCTGGCAACAATAATACACATACTGCCATACTACTTAGAAATAATTTTATTGCTGTGATTGAGTACCTATTATTTAAACCAATATTGTAAAAGTAAGGCTGATATATTATCCTGTAATACACTGAACTACTCTATGTTCTACTGTTTTAATACTATTAATGGTACTATAAATTTAGAGAATAGTGGATTTTAGCAACTATTCTTAACACTTTCGAGTTGAATGCCCCTTGAGAATCTAATGAAAGCTATGGCTCTCCGGAAACATAAGAAGCATAATATTTTGCACCACAATTTCAGGGCTTCAAGAACATCTGGACACTCTTAAGAATGTACATTTCTAAGCTTCACCTCTGGTCTACTGAATCAAATCCTTCCCAAGATTAATCACAGTCTCAGCAGATGAATCCGGGACAGAGGTAAAGGGGAGATGAAAGACAAGTGATAAATCAAGGGGAAGAAAAAATAAACTCGCTTATAAATTTCTCAGTTAATTCATGATACATTAGATTCTGCGAACACCTTCTTTCCCTTTTCTTTTAATAAACTCAAGCTCTGATTTTTGTTTATCAAAAGTATCTTTAATTTGGTGTACAATTTCAATTTTCTACATTTTTTTGACTTCTTTGATGATAGCTGAATGGGTTTAACTAATGTATACATGCAAATATATTAGGTAATATATTGCAGTAAAGGGAAGCTGTACTCCCAGACAAGTGGGCATTTTCTAACGACTAAACAACACCCAACCACTACTATTGACCTCCAGACTTGCACTACTTGTGATTCTGGAATTACTCCATCTTAGACTCAAAAGAAAGACCTTGGCTTAAGGGGTTAAGTAACTTGAGAAGGTTGCACAAAAGCCAACCTGGCCTTTCGAGTCATCTATGCTCATTGACGAAGAAGACCTGCTTGAAATTATGTCATCACAATACTTGACTGCTGGTATCTGCAATGAAAACACGTATTCCACTAATTCAAAAACACATGGTAAGAAAATGCAAAAGAGAGAAGGTGGAAGGAGGGAGAAAGAAAAGAACAAGGCTCCTGCACAATTTTAAAAATATAAAACGTTGAACTGAAAGCAAAAATAGATACAAGTTGTTAGCAAACTTAGCCATCAAAATGTCTACAGCAGAACTAAAGGGAATACAACCAATTATAGAGTACAGCAGGGAGAGATTTTGATTTACCTCTCATAGAACATAACAAATCAAGGAGACAAAACCTAAGTTATGGTTTTTAAGGATTAATTAACTCAAGTAGAATGTAGGTTTAACTAAAATATATACATATATCTCCACCAAAAAAAAAAAGTATACATCGAGAAAAGAAAAACCTGTATAAATATTTTAATACTAAATTTATTGAGACATCATGAGATTAATACAAGTTACCTTCGGCCCCTGCAATTACAGGAGGTACTCAAAGTGGTCATTAGTTTCCAGGCACGTATTAGTACAGCGAACTGCTGAAGTGTGTGTACATTTTTTTTGGGTGGGCATGGATTTTGGCTCGAATTTTTGGTGGGCATCAGATTTATTTATTTATTTTATAAATCCTTGTTAAATTTATTGTCATAAATACAGATTAACAGCCAGAAAACAGGCCGGAAACATATAAAATATGTAAGATAATTATACTAAATCAAGGTACACTTTTAGATATGTTGTACATTCTGAATTACAACCACTTTTTTCTCTGTATTTTCTCCTACTATCTCTTCTGGTTTACGCTGTATTTATATATTGTGTTTTTCTTGTAGGAGAAACCATGTGACATTTAAGCTTGTGTGTCTGATTTATTTCACTTCACATTATGGTCTCAAGGTGCATCCATTTTCCTACAAATGACTCAAGTTTATCTTTCTATATGGCAGAGTAGTACTCCATTATGTGTAAATACATTTTTTTAATTCATTATAACTACTATACATTAAAGGCTACTGTGAAAGTGCTTCTTCCACTGGAAACGTATCATTTACACTATATAGCTATACTCCGCCATTTCCTTATTTCATCACCTTTCTCACGAAGGATGAGGGAGAGCACCCAGGTGAGGAATACCTGGCATAGCATCTGGTATGGTTGATACATTGCGTCAACTTGAGAAGTTTAGAAGTTTAACCAAGTGACTCAGCAGGGAGCCAGGGTTCTTACTTTGTAATCATCCCCATCCCGTGCAAGAGGAGGGCAAGGAGATTTTGTGAGTGCTACCCCGGCTCTGGGGGGTAAGGTGGCCTGTGCACAATATAAAGGAAGAAAAGAGACTGGCTCTTCCCCCTGTTTTGCTCTGGCTGCTTTTGTTGGCTGCTGCTTTTATTGGCTGCTGTTTTGAAGTGTTGCGCCTGAACCATGTCACCCTGCCTTAGGGGCAGCTGATTACGGTCTGAAACCTCCACAAACTGTAAGCTAAATAAACCTTTCATTCCTTAATTTTTGGTATTAGGTATTTTGTCTCAGCAACAAGAGAAAAGTAACTGAGACAGCATCTTAGCCTGTTGAGATTGCCATAAAAAATACCATGACCAAGGTACTTAAATAGAATGTATTTGCTCACATTTTGAGGCTAGAGCCCTGAATTCAGGTCCAGCAGTATCAGCTTCCCTCTTCCTCACTTGTGGACAGCCACACTCTTATGGGCAGGCAGAGCGAGACAGAGACAGAGACAGAAAGATGGGCAGGCAGAGGAGAGGAGGGGTCAGGAGAGCAGGCACAGTATCTGGTGTCTCTTCCTCTTGCATAACGGCACCAGTTTTCTCAGAGCTGAGCTTTAATTTTATGGCCCCGATTAAGCTGAACAGCCTCCTTAAAGGCCCTGACTCCAGCACAAACCCATGAGGAGATGGAGATTCAGTGTATGAATTTTGAGAGGGAGGTACAAACAGTCCACAGCTTTAATCGGCAACAGCCATTCTTCGTCTGAGGATTCTCCTCTCTCTACACACTAAGAAATCTTCCTTAAGCCTTTCTGGTTAGATCGATCTTTGTAGTAAATAAACATAATCATCTCTTTGCAGCTATTAATTGGACTTGTGTCAGAGTTACTTTGCCACGTTGCACTAACTAATAATAATCAAAATAATAGTGATGGTGATGGTGATGTTAACAATGTGGATGGTGATAAGGGGGGTAAGTGTACCGAGGGGTTAATGTGTGCCAAATGTAGTACTGAATCTTTACACACCGAATCATCACACCACTATAATTATCCTGGTTCCATGAGACTAAGACACACAGAGGACAAGCAAATTATCTGAGGTCAAATGGCAAATCCTAGACAGCTTCATTCCAGGGCCCTTGATCTGAATGACTGCATCTCATACCATACTTAAATTACATCATTCTTCCCAGCTGAGCTAGTTTAATTCCCATTTTGGATAAGAAATATATAACTAACGCATTAATCCAACCAGCTCCCTAAATAATTAGCAATTAAAATAGCATGAAGATATCCTTCAAATGCCAAATGATGTTCCATCTCTCTGCTACTAGAATGACTACATTCTGGACTTCTATTCAGAGGGAATAAAACCCCATGGAACAATTCTTTCCTGGGGTTTTCTCACTGGATTCTCAGTGGGACACTGAATTCTTTAATTCAGGACTGGCCTGATAGTGTCATGTGGAATCCTGGGAACTGCTATGGTTTAAATTAGAGTCCTACTTTTCTCATACATATGAGGTTCCACCTTTGCTACTGGCCACTTTGGGGGGATGTACATGTGGCATCCAGTGTCTTTTTTTTTTTTTTGTGACAGGTTGCTGATCTAGAAGGGCCAAGCTGGCAATTGCCTCACATGCAGTTTACCTGTGCAGTTTACCTGGCACAGGTGCCACAAGGGTAAGGACCAGATGCTCCGAGAATGCAGCTTGAAATCTCTTTGTGCAAAGCCCTTGTCAGCTAGAATCACACAGTAGTGCATCTTTCAGAGCCCACTGTTACAGTGTTACACCCACACACCAGCTCCCTTTCTGCCCTTAATCACACTCACTGGACAAAGCCTCAACTTCAATGGACAAAGCTTCAACATCCAGTTAAAACGCAGGTTCTTCTGTACTCTGCAGTTCTCCAAGCTGCTGCAGCAAAACCCAAAACCAGCTCACTAGTTACACTGTGGTTTCATGATGACACTTCTGAAACGGGTGCTACCCACACTGTGATCGTCTCACTGTGCTCCCCCATGCATGCGCATCCCCTATCTTCATATCCCCACCCCACACCTTCCGGGCTCTGATCTCCTTGCTGCAGACAACTGCAGAACCCTAAGAGGGGGATGCTGCCACCTTCCCACAGTCTACTGACCTGCCTCATCTGCTTTCTCTGGCCCCTCTTAGACGACATTGTGAAGCACTCCTGTCCTATCCAGAGCAGTCAGTTTTACCTGGCCTGTCTCCCATTGTCCACACCTGGCTGTGCACTGTGCTCTGGTGTTTGGCATCACTAGTTTTCCATTCTCACCAGGACTATCCCCGTGCACATGGGTGGGCCTTAACACTCTGCTTGTAAAAGAAACTCTCTTGTTACACCTCCTCTAACAGCTCCTCACTCCTGCTCTGCCCTGCACAGTAGAACCTCTAAAATCACTCAGAATGCTCTCTGCCTCTTCTGGTGACACCCTTTCCTCAATACATGCCAAGACAGATTCCTCCTCCTGCACTGAGAGCATTCTTTTTTGAGGTATTCAGAGCCTCTGTGCCAGTGGTGGAGAACCTACGGCACACATGCTGCAACCAGCTTTTCCTTATCATTGAAAACTCTAAAAGGTTCACCATCACTGCTCTATGGGGTGCACAAAGCTATGTTCTTCATTTGGCTATCTTCATCAACGAGCATGAAAATTCTATAACTGAGCAGGAATTTGACTTGTCCTGCTTACTCATGGGCCTGGCCCTCATCAAATACCTATACATACATGGCTGTCACAAGCACCACCATGGTGAACTCTATGGGCACATCCTCATCTTCAACAGAAACTAGACCTTGGCTGCCATTGCCTCCTTGTTCGTGCAGCAGGGAAGTCAATGCTTATGCCATTCCTGAGCTACCCAGGCGCTGGAATTCAAGACAGCACATTTTCAGTTTCTGTTTGCTACACACTGATCGTGTTCCAGCTACCACACCTACATCTAATTTATCCTCAAAGGCACCAAGGACTATAGATTTCTTCCTGTTTTGTGGAAGAGAAAGCTAAGACACATGGAGGGACAGTCAGGGCTTGAGGTCTCATGGCTAGCTAGCAGCAGGGTGGGGCTTTATTCCCTGGTCTGCATGGTACAGTGGCTTCTCAACTGTCCACTGTAACCTGGTGTTAGCCTGGAAGGGTACACACTGGGTGGGCACGCTGCTGCCTCTGTTGAGTTTCATCTGCACTGTCCCAGCCTCCTGGTTACAAATATTGTTCGTGTCCTGTTTCAGATCATCTATACAATCCACACCAATGAAGTTCAGAAAATGGAAACATCCATAACACGTCGCTCACATCAAGGTTGAACTTAAGGCTCTTTCTCAGTAGGGTTCAATATCTAAACTTTTAGAGAGTTTGGAAGGACATCTCTTAATTAAAACAAAAGAACGACACACCTGCCCATGCCTGAAGTGACAGGAAAAATAAAAATAACAGGATGCAACATTTACTGTGTGTGTATGGTGCACCTGGGATATCACTAAACACACTGACTATTCACAGTGGCTAACGTAATGTTAAGGGCAGGGCATTAAGAAGTGGGGCTCATTTTAGAGCTCACCATCTTGCCCATCTGGCTTCATAAGAAGAGCTCTGACCTACCCTTCCAGAAAAAATAAAAATCATCTCTCCCAGCCATTTCGACCAGCCATGCAGAGAATGCAGCACAGTGCTGTTTCACTATACTAGAGAGGAAGTTCCTTGAGAGAAAGAAAGGACTCTGGGTTCTGTATAGGACTTCTATGGCTCACATGGTGGCTAGCAAAGAAAGATCCCCAGCTTCTTGGTCAATCACCTTGCCCAGTTCTTCCAGCCTGTTCTGCTTCCCTCGTTTGACCCCTCCTTTACCATCACCTCTCCCCTACTTGCTGCAAGCCTTCATGCCCCGTCCCGCGAAAGGACAGCCTCAAGCTCAGGTCAGCACACTGTCTTCTTCTACTCCCATTTTTACAGGGATTAGAGAAAAGGACTCCTTAGAGGATGATGATGGGGCATAAGATCGATCACAGGGGTCAAGGATGAGGATGGTGCCTGGCACACAGAAAGCATGCACAAATGTCACCCATGATTCCAATTCATGACATAGTTGCTACACAGAAAACAAAAATTTACTGACAGACATCTTGGTTTATTGCATTTTTTTCAATTTTAGAACATCCAGGGGCCTTCTGCATCCACCACATGGAGCGCTGAGAGCTCAGCATGTGGCCATGCCCAGGATCCCCACATCCCCCAGGGTTCCTGCAGTGCCATCTTTTCTGCCTGCCGTCCGCACTGCCCACATACTCGACTGTGAGCAAAGAAGTCTTCGTCAGAGCCTCACGTCACTTCTTCCTAATCTCAAGTGAAAATCACCAACCACATGGTCGGCATCTTAAATGGATGCGTCCCAGTGTCCCACAGATGTGTATGAAAACCATTTGGGTAAAAGCATGTGGTGGGAGACTTAACACCATGGACCTATCCTGATGAATTGCAGTTTGAATTGCCTTTTTGACTTTAAAAAGAATGAAATTATTCTAACATCTGGGATAGGAAGTCAGCTGGTGCAGGGAAGGTGAGAGGAGCTGTTATTCCTGAAAGGACAGGATGAGGCCTTTGAAAAAAAAACATTCTAAATACACCAGAATTAAAGTGCAACCTTTGTAAGCTCATAAGATTATGGGTTTGGAATTAATCTGAGTTGAGACCTTTCCAGTTACCAGTAACATAACACTTCCATCCACTTTGCAATCATGACGCAGCAAGTCCTTCAGAATGCCACTTTCAAATACGATGGGAATTAAAGGACAGCTTTTGTAAATATTTGTAATTGCTAGTCTAAAATTAATTCGACTCATTTGCTTGTTGGTTTTCAGCAACTTACAGGAGTTGGAGATTTTTCTGTAATCGTATATACCATGCATCCATCTTTTAAAGAATTCATATGGAGAAAATACAGGGTGGAACTTGGTTAATCCATTGCTAAGGACATTGGTGGTCAGTGATAATAGAAAAAGGCTCAACAAAGACAAAATGGAGTTGACCTTTGATGTGATAAATGACCATGCATAAACACCATAGTTTAGTTATATGTGTGGGATGCTGGATTGAGTTCTGCTGTATCTGACTGATTTTTATAAATAGCTCTATTAAGATATTTTCACACACCATACAATTCACTCATTCAGAGTACATAATTCAGTAGTTTTGTATATTGTCAGACTCGGGAAACCCTTACCACAATCTAATTTTAAAACCTTTTCATCACTCCAAGATACCCAATACCCATTAGCAGTCACTCCCAGTTCCTACCTCCTCCTAGCCCCAGCCCTGGGTGACAACTAGTCTCCTTTCTGTCTCTACAGATTTGCTGATTTCAAACATTTCATATAGATGGACTCATGTAAATATGTGGTCTTTTAGTCCTTTACTCACTTAGCATTTTTCCAAGTTTCATTCATGCAGTAGCCTTTATCAATACTTCCCTTTTTATTACTGAATGATATTCCATTGTATGACACCCACACTTACTCACTTGTAAGTTCATGGACATTTGAGTCACTGACACTTTTTGGCTATTATGAAAAAGTTGTACATGTGGACATATGTTTCTATTTCTCTTAGGTAGATACCTAGGAGAGGAATTGTCCAGTCATATACCACCACCAAATTTAACATTTTGGGGATTACCAAATTATTTTACAGAGAGGCTGCTTCATTTTAAATTGTCATCAGCACTGTATGAGTACCCCAGTTTCTCTATGCCCTTACCAATACCTATTATTATCTTACCTTTCTATTACAACCATCTTAATGGATACAAAGTAATGCTTCATTGTAGCTTTGGCTTGCATTTTCCAAATGGCTCATGATGTTGACTACCTTTTCATATGCTTATTGGTCATTTGTACATTTTCTTTGGAGAAATATCTGTTCATATTTTTGGGTCATTAAAAACGTTATGTGTCTTTTTATTTTTGAGTCGTGGCAGCTCTTTATATATGCTAAATACAAACCCTTGCTCCAGTTTATTATTGGAAAAGACTTTCTCCTGTTCTGTGGGTTCCCTTGAATTTTTTTTAAATGGTAAACCTTGTTGGTACTGCCCTAGTATTCCTGGCCTCTATCTGGCTTTAAAAATTACTTTCACATTTCTCTGTGGATATTTTCAAGAATTTTGAATCTTTGGGTTCGTAACTGGCCTTCCCAGTCTCCTTGAGCTGCCCCAGCTCTCCTTTCTGTTAGTCTTTTCTATTCATTTGGCCCACTGAAGCAGAAACATGTTCTTCCTAACTCTGTCTTTTTACCTTCTGCTTAGGTCCTGTCACACACACTAAGTGTATCCAAGTCTTTGAAACTGCTTTCTCCCCCACAAAAAGCCTGCATCGTGCCTTCACCATCTGTCTCAGGAACTCTTTCTACAGCCGGGTCACTCCCTTGCCTCCTTCTGGGCCCTGCTAAATGGAGACACAAGGAGGACACTTTGATAGGAAGCTAGGGCTTACGAGCACTGGTTCTGAAGTCACATTTCCTTGGTTCAGATCTCGGCTGCCCTTAGCCACTCTGCTTAACATTTTTTCATCTGTAAAGTGATCTGAGAAGCTGCTGCTATTACCACAAGTTCCTTACAGTGGCTTTGTACCTTCACATTGCAAAATGGGAAACTAAGTTTAGAACAGCTGGCTGTAACTTCTTTCAGGTCCTGTTGCTCCACAGCCACTCATGAGGTTGGCTGTGGGCTCAACCCAAGCAGGCAGAGCACTCAGTAGGTTCTTCGCATGTCCCACATTTATTCTCACAACTCCCTGAGAAGGGTTACATTGTTCTGCCCCACTTTGTTGCCAAGATAAATGAGAAGGTAAGTCTGCTAAGATCACACAATGAGGCAGCAGCAGAGGAACCTGGACATGTTCCCAAATCTCTTGGACACCAAGTCCTAAGCTCTTGGCTCTGCCTCTGGAAGTTTTTGGAGAGGTGTCTGCAGACAGACATTCTCAAAGACAGTCTGGGAAGGAATTTCAAGTCCTTATTTCATGTTTATAATTCCTAAACAGAATACATCTTCCACCTGGGAAGTCTTCACATTGTTATCCAAACATCCCAAAATTCTTGGGACTAGGACATTTTAAATGTAGGTTCTGAAAGGTCTTGCTCAGCAGAAATAGTTTTGCTGGGGGGTAAGTATCTTCCTTTGCTAGTGAGACTACAGCTGATGAATTCACGTAGTTGAAATGAAAGAGTTTTAGATCCAGCTTTCTTCCTTTCCTGGACAGACCCCGAGATGTGCTAGGAACCAGGGCAGAGAATGAACACCAGAAGAGCCATCATTTACCCTCTGACAAGGAACCAGGTTTCCTGAGCATTGGTGGATGATTCAGGACTATCATCTTACCACACAGGAGAAACACACTCTGCACTGTGAACACAGGAGGTCTTCATTATCCAGAAATAACTGGTACTGGAAAAAGTTCTACATAACGTGAATCCATTAAATCTAGGGGCCAAATTTTCAAAATAAACTGTGAAAACAGCTACTTGGGCTGTAAGTTGAAAAACAAAGCTTGCAATTATGAAAACAAGCTTATTTTATTTCATATTTAACTAAATACAGAGATAAATTAAAACTTTGCACTCTTAAGACTATAAATTGTCATTTCTGTTTTGACAATATTATGTAATAACATTTTACCTCAAGCATTTATGAACTAAAGCCTGTCTGTCTCTGTCTCTCTCAAAATTATTCAAGGATTTCACAGATTTTCCTGAGGGCCTCTCTTCTTAATTTTTATTATTCCATTCATTCTCTTTTAAAGCTCTAATTACATCCTCATTCAAGTTGATTTTTCTTTCTTGGTTAAACCCTGTCCAATTCTCCTTACTCTGTGGTTTTGGGCATAGTTAACTTGATTCTTTAAATTTCAGGGATTCTAAGAATGTTTGAATTCCACACAAAGTTTGCAATTTCATTTTCGATAACTTATTTTTTGTGTTGTGTTGTTGGTTGTTTATACCACACGATCACCATGACACAGATCAACAAAGATGTTGACCAGCTGGGTTGGAATAAGAAATGAAGTTAAACAGAGGAAGTTCTGTGAGAGGGGATAATTTTAATGGTGAGTATTTTTGTACTATGCCTTTGTTTCCTTGTGCAAGCTGAGTTTTGGCATTTCTCCTGATATAACACTTTTTCTCAGCACGTGGTTTTTCCAGATGCTGGGCACATGGTCCACTCTACACTCAGGTTATATCGAAGGCTTTCATATTACCTAGAGTTTGCTGAAATCTAAACTTTTTTGTCATAACCAAAAAGGTCCAGTAAGCTCTTACAGGTAGCCCTGGTGTGGCCATCTTTATCTTTATCTCACACTTGGTCCCTTGCTTTCGTGGTTCTAGTCATACTTTAATGCTGGCCAAACACTTTCTGGCCTCTGGACATCTCATCCACACTGCTCCTTCTAATCTAAATGACTTTCATATAGCTGAGCTTCATTCATCAGTATCAGTGCAAATCACCTTCTTGGAGAGAGCTCTGCTGATCACTTCACCTCAAAGGGCAACCCTCTTCCATCAATCCTTTGCAAACCTTCCATTTATCTCTTAGCAGCATTTAATAAAATAGAGATCTTATTTTCTTACTTCTGCCTTCAAGTCCAGGAAATAAGTTTGAGAATAACAAGGACTTTCAAAAATTCTCCTTCCAAACCATTGTGGAAAGAAACCAGGACCCAGTGACCAGTCCCACCAGGGAAACCCAGATATCTGACCCCTCTTACTAGATTGTGGGACTGGCAACCAGCATGGGAAGAAGTCAGGACTCAGTAACCAGCCCTTCTTTCTCAATTTTCTTTTTATTTTATCATTTTCTTCTTTGTCTTTTTCTTTTGCTGTTCTTATTTTTCCTTTTTTTCTTTTATTTCTTTACTTTTCTTTTCTTTTTCTCTTTTCTAAATGACTAGAGAGAACTCCATCCACAGAAAACTAATCCCATCCCTCAAACCCAAAGATCAAGTTCAGAAAGATCAAGTTCAGATAATCCCTCAAATACTCCTTCATTCTTTCTTTTATGCACCCTTTTCTAGTTTCCCAAACTGTGCAAGACCACCCTTTGTCCTCTAGTCTTGCTTCTACTTCTTTTCCAGTTATCTTTGTTTTATGTACTATCCTCCCTAAATTTCCCCACCACAGGGTAAAACCACTCTATGAAAGGGAAACACTTTGCATACAAACTCCTAATTTATTAGTTCTGTCCTATAACTATAGACTTTGCTCCTATAACTTAAAGTACAAAATCAAGAGTTACCACAGTTTGATAGTTTCTAAATTGTGCTTGATACTATTGATATTGCCAATTTTACTACTTTAGCTAGGATGTCATATCTGTTGTAATCATTTATTCTCCCTAACAATACTGGGAAGCTCTGGGGTAGTAAAATCAACACAACCCTATACCAAAGGACTAGGGACTGAACCAAACAGATAACAACATCCCACTCTTTAATTGGGAAGGTAGATCTTGGGCCAGATGGCAAATCAAGGATTTCCTGCACACAGAAGACATCCCTGAAGGAACAGGCTTTTCCTACAAAGACCTTGACACTAGTGATACAACTGCCTGCAACAAAAACTCAAAAGGATCATCACAGAAAACAAAATAAAAATTTTTTTGAAACAGAAAATGACAAGATGAAAAAGCAAAATGCAATCTGAGACATCCAACCCACCAGAACAAGGCCAGGAGACATCAACGTAGAATAAATTAGAAAACACACACTTGAAATTTCTGAAGTGATAGTAACTAAAGTAAACAAATCCATGAGGCTATAGAGGAAATGAGATCAGAAATAATCTCAGGTAAAAAGGGAAATGTCAACATTCATAAAGCAATTGCTCAGAAAATCTAGAGTAGAGGTACATAAAAAAATAGATGATGATAGGAAGAATATGGAAACTGATTGATCAACATAGGAAACAAATAGAATGCATGAAATGGAGTCAAACAGATATTCAGAAAATTAAAAATTCCATTGAGAGCTGGCAAAGTCACTCGAACAAAAATGAAGGCACACTTTCAGATCTTCAAGACAGGATCATGGCTAGTGACAATGAAAGGAAAGATCTCTTAAAAATAACAAAAAATCAGGAAATAACAATTCAACAGCTACAAGATGCTGCAAGAAAAATAATATAAGAATAATTGGTGTCAATGAAAAAACAGGAATCAACACCAACAACATAAAAAGACTTTGCAGAAGTAATAGCAGAAAATTTCCCAACCATGAGAAAAGAATCTGACACCCAGATAAGTGAGGCATATTCAACTACAATTAGCCATAACCAAAGTAAATCGACACCAAAGCATATAGTAATAAAGATCCCAGAAATTCAGCACAAAAATAGAATATTAGAAGCTGTTAGAGAAAAGAAACAGATTTCCTGTAAAGGAAAACCCATCAGAATCACAGTAGACTTCTCAACACAAACCCTCAAGTCAAAATGAACTTGAAGTATTTCAAGTCCTGAAAGAAAACAACTTCCAACCCAGACTGATGTACTCAGCAAAACCAGAGCTCAAAATTAATGGAGAAATAAGATACTTCCATGACAAAGAAAAACTGAAGAAATTCATAACCACAAAATCAACAGTAAGAAGGGCACTGAAAGATATTCTAGACAGATATAAAAATCAACATAATTCCAAGAACAACAGAAAGGGCAAGCAATTACACACAAGGGAAAAGTAGGGAACCAACAGCAGGAAAGTAATATGACAAGGATAAGCTGATATATATCGGTTATAACAATCAATGTAAATGGCCTCAATTCATCAATCAAAAGAAACAGACTGGCAGGATGGATCAAGAAACAAGATCCAACAATATGCTGTCTACAAGAAACACATTTAACTCAAAAAGTAACTAAAAGTCAAAGGATGGAAAACAAGACTACATGCAACAATAACCCAGAAAAAAGCAGGGATAGTTATTCTGTTTGCAGATGATGTGAATGTTAAACCAAGAATGATCAAAAGAGATTAAGATCACTACATACTTGTTAGGGAAACAATTCAAGAGAAGAGATAATAATCACAAATATGGATGCACCAAATACCAGAGCACCAAACTATATAAGACAAATATTCATAGGCATGAAAAAATCAAACAAGCAATAACACAATAGCAATGGGGGACCTTACTACCCCACTGTCACAAAGAGATAGATAAACTAGACAAAAAAATCAGCAAAGAAATAACAGAAGTGATTCAAATCTGTGAACAAATGCACTTAGTAGACATTTACAGAGTGTTCCACCCAACAACATTCTTCTCTGCTGTACGTGGAACCTTGTCTAAAATAGTTCCTGTAGTATCCCATAGAACATATGTAAGTAAATGCAAAGAAATTGAAATTATCCCATGCATATTATCTGACCATAGTGCAACAAAATTGGAAATCAATGCCAAAAATACCCTCCATAAACACATGGAAATTAATAAAACCCTCCTGAACAAGCAATGGGCCACAGATGAAATTAAGGAAGATTAAACAGTATCTACAATGAAACACAAATGCAAATACAACTTATTGGGACCTCTGGGATACAATGAAAGCAGTACTAAGATAAATTTATAGTGGTGAATTCTCACATCAGGAAAACAGAAGCAGCACAAATTAACAACCTGATGCTATACCTCAAGGTTCTAGAAGAAGAACAAGTCAAACCCAAAGCCATACAAGGAAATTATAAAGATCAGAGGGGTAATTAATGCAATCGAGACTAAGAAAACAATACAAAGAATTAATGAATCAAAGAACTGGTTCTTTGAAAGAATAAATGAAATTGATAAACACCTAGCCAACCTTATCAAAAAAAGGAAAAAACTCAAATTCATGCAATAAGAAATTGAAAAGGGAGAAATCACTATAGATCCTGTGGAAATTCAGAAGATCATCAATACTTACTTCAAAAATCTTTATGCATATAGGATGGAAAATGCAGAAGAAATAGACACATTCCTAGAAATGTATGAATTACCAAAGCTGAATCAAGAAGATATAAAAATTCTGAATAACTTATTATCAGTTAATGAAATTGAAAACATGATTAAAAACTTAACAACAAAGAGAAGCTCAGGTCCTGATGGACTCACTGCTGAATTCCACAAGAAATTTAGAGAATGTTTAATGCCAACATTCCTCAACACTTTAATGAACTTGAGAAGGAAGCAATACCCCCTAACTCATTCCTGGAGTCAAGTATTACCCTGGTACAAAATGAGAGAAAGACTCAACCAAACAAGAGAACTACAGGCCAATCTCTCTGATGACCACAGATGCAAAACTCCTCAATAAAATACTAGCAAACAGACTGTAGCAAATCATCAAGAAGATTATATACCATGACCAAGTGGGATTCATCCCGGGAATGTAGGAATGATTCAACATATACAAATCAATAAACATAATGCACCATATCAAGAAAACCAAAGGTAAAAATCACATGATCATCTCAATAGATGGGGAAAAAGTTTTTAATAAAGTCCAACACTCATTCATGATAAAAACCTTACAGAAAATTGGAATTTATGATCTTGACCTCAATCTTATAAAAGCCATCTACAACAAACCAACAGACAACATCACACTAAATGGACAAAAATGGAAAGTTTTCACTCTAAAATCAGGAACAAGACAAGGATGTCCACTACCACCACTCCTCTTCAATATAGTTCTGGAAATGTTAGCAAAAGCAATTAGACAAGAGAAACAAAAGTAAAAGGAATAATGATAGGAAAAGAAGAAGTTAAACTATCACTATACACAGATGATATAACACCCTACATAGACTCCCAAAACTCCAACAAAAGAATTCTAGAATTAACAACCAAATTAGGTAGCGTAACTGGATGCAAAGTCAACACTGAAAAATCAATAGGATTCCTGTACACAAACAACAAACTCACTAAGAGAAAAATTAGGGAAACCACACCTTTCACAATAACATCCAAAAAAATGAAATACTTATGAATCGATCTAGCAAAGAGTGTAAAATATCTATACATTGAAAATTACAGTACTCTGAAAAAAAGAGATTGAAGAGAATATCAAAAAATGGAAAGATATCCCTTGTTCATGGATTGGAAATTCCAGCATTGTGAAAATGGCCATACTCCCAAAACTGTTATACAGATTTAATGCAATCCTAATCAAAATACCATCAGCATATCTCATGGATCTAGAGAAAACATTCCTAAAATTCATTGGGAAACAGATGAGATCTAGAATAGGAAAAGCAATCCAAGGCAACAAAGGCAAGGCAAGAGGCATCACAATCCCTGATTTCAATTTATACTACAAAGCTACTGTGATAAAATCAGCATAGTACTGGCCAAAAATCTAGCAAACAAACAAACAAACATACCAGAGGATCAATGGAACATATTAGAAGATGCAGACACATCTACAAACTTAGGCACCTTATCTTTGACAAACGAGCTATACATGTTCACTCAAAGAAACAGCCTCTTTAATAAACGTTGCTGGAAAAACTGGCTTTTCACATGCTGAAGACTAAAACTAGACCCAAGCCTACCACCATACACTAAACTAATGTCAAAATGGATCAAAGATCTAAATATTATTATTGTTATTTTTGGTGCTGGGGATCAAACTCACAGCCTCACACTTGTCAGGCAGGTGCTTATGCCACTGAGCTAAATCCCTGGCCCTAAAAGATCTAAATATTAAAACAGAAACACTAAATCTACTGAAAGAGAAAGTAGAAATTTTGAAGACATAGGGGTAGGCAGAGAGTTCATGAACAAAACCCAGACTGCATAAGAAATATTTCAAATAATCAACAACTGGGATCTCATCTTATTGAAAAACTTTTGCACATCAGAAGCAATTAGCAGAATGAAAAGAAAACTTCCCAGATTGAGAAAAAATTTTAGCCAACTGTCCTTCAGACAAAGGACTTCTATCTATAACACATGAAGAATTGAAAAAAGTCAGGCTCCCCAAATTCAAAGACTCAATCAAAAAATGGGCATCTGAGATATACACAATTCTCAGAAGTAGAAACACAAATGGCAAATATATGTTCAATGATATTGGTCATTCAAGAGATGCAAACTGAAACAACACTGAGATCTCACCCCAGAAAGAATGGCTATCATCAAGAAATCAACCAATAACAAGATTTGGAGGGGCTGTGGGGAAAAGGGAACCCTTCTCTACTGTTGCTGGGAATGTAGACTGGTACAACCACTGTGGAAATCAGTGTGGCAATTTCTCAAAAACTAGGATTGGAGGTCCCATTCAACTCAGTTATTCCCTTTCTGAGTATTTTTCCAGAAGAATTAAAAGAATCATACCACAGCAATATATGTGTACCATGCTTATAGCAGCACAATTTATAATAGCTAAATCTTGGAAACAACCCAAATGTTCATTAATCAAGGAATTGATAAAAATGATGTGATATTTTAATACAATGGAGTACTACTCAGCCATAAAGAAAGATAATTTTAAGGCCTTTATATGTAAATGGATGCAACTTGAGAACATACTCTTAAGTGAAATACACCAGAGTCACATGTGTAAACATCATATTGTCTCCCTAGTGTAAGAAACTGAAAGAGTAAGTAAGATCCCAAATCTCTAACAGATATCATGAAAGGGAAAGAAACTACTCAAAAAGAAAGAGAAACTGGGATCAGGGAAAAGAGAAAAGGAAGAGAAAAGAAAAAGATCTATGTATATACACGCATAAGATAGCTAAGATAATTACATTAATAATGTCTTTTAGTTCATTGAAGAGAATGGTTTACACTTACTTTGATCAATTTTTCATCCCTATATCCTGTATTCTGTGCAACTACTTTGAAGATAACAAGATGTATTAACCATTGTTAATCTCCTATTATCTTGTTCTCAAACTGTATCATTGTCTTTATTGTTTTTTCTCTTTAAAATAATACAAAAATCTCTCCTTTAAACACAGGAAGTCTGTGTCTTAGTTCTTGGGAGGTAGAAAACTGAAGTTTGCAATTTGCAGAGAAATGCACTTCCCTAACTTGAAGAATTTCATCAACTCCCTTCCTGGTGGCCCCTGGAAAACCTATGCTACTCCCTAAGACACAGAGGCCTAGGTGCAGCACAAAAGGAGGGATTTCGAAGGGGCGTCCAGGAGTGGGGATTTGATAGCACAGGAAGGAAATTACAAATGTATGTGAATGCCTCCCTCTAAGGATCTGGGGCTCAGTATCAAGCTGATCAACTACTAAAGGTAAAAGGGATGGGAGAAGTGAATAAGAACGCATTTGGACACGATTTTTGTTCATTTTTGGTCAGTGTATTCAAAGATTTTTCTGAAAGGACAATTTTCCCTATTTTTCTAAAGACTAAATAAAATTAAGACTACCCTGAGAAAAATGCTTCATCGTAATTCCTGGCCATACTGGATACTCCAGATCAGGTTCTGGTTGGTGCCTTTGGAATAAAAGAATGGTAAAACTAAATAAAATACAGAAAGATCAGGAATCCATGTTTTCCATTGCGAAGACCTCAGAAACTTATAAAAGCATTTGTTTTATGAGAACACTTAGCAAAGCACTGCCCAAGTCCATTTTAAAGTCTTGAAATTCTTTGACATATGGCAATCATTATGTGTGCTCAGCTGTCTATCTTGCATAACTCTGCTTCCCTCCCCTGAGGAGAACATTTCTGGGGCTCCACATTTACCATATTTTACAAGAATCACTTAGCAGCAAGCAAGGCTCAGAGGCAGTCTCAGGAAGAATAAGCCTGGTCAACACTCCAGGAATGCCAAAGCGTTTTGTCTCAAGATAGAAGGCTCGAGGCAAGGCTGGTTTGGATTAGAAGGGGGCACACAGTCTTTGCTGGAGCTTTGTTTTAGGAAAAGGTTTAATGACTCAGATGTCCTGGGCAGCAAAGTGGAACACATCAACTTGCTTGGCCTTTTCCGTAAACAGTCAGATACATGGGTCTCAGTGGTCTGTTGCAACGTTGTGGGGATTCCTGATGATCGAATGATGCAAGTAATCGAAACACACATCAAGGTGAGCTTTTCAGTATGTCTCTGTGGGTCCCTTTGTTTTGAAAATGTGACAGATTCCTCAGCACCAGCCCACTCAAGGTAAGGTCAGCATCTTCCTGAACTCTTGGGAGAGCAGGTGAACTCTTTCCTGGCACCATCTTGCTTCGCCCTAACCATGGAAACAGATGGTAGATCATATCTATACCCTATTCTTGAAAAGCATCCCTACCAAAGTTTTGATGTGGTTCTTCTCGGCAAAATCATCCAGAATGCCCCCAAAGAAATAAAACTAGTTGAATCCAACTGTAAAGGCAGTGTAGTCCAGACTCAACTATACTATGGAAGCTAATATGCTCTTGGTATTCCATCTTGGTCCAAAACAGGATGGGTGAGACCCACAAGAAACATGATGCCCCACTTTAGAATTTGCCATCTGTTAATGAAAGCCATCCTTTACCCCAAAATCCCTGGAAAGAAATTCATATGGACATTTGTTTTTCCCAAATGTTAAGAGGTTCTATTAAAAGAGCATATACAACATCCTTTAACTCTCTACTAGTGGAAGTGTAAATTTTTACACTCTTTCTGGTTGTCAAAATAGCTTTCTTAAAATGCATACTTTTTAAACTTAACAATTCTACTCTTGTGTGTCGCATTTCCTAAGGTTATCTTACTGGAACGGGAAGGGGGTGTGTTTTTCTCATCATTTTTTGATCTCCTGTCAAATTGGAGCTTCCAAAAAGAAAAATCCAACTAAAAAAACACTGAGCTCAGATGCAGCGCTTTTCCGAAACCCTTTGCAGAGTTTCAGAAGAGGACTGCCCCACACGACAGCATCACAAACACCAAAGCCTCTAAAGAATGAGGCTTCCACTACACCTGAGGGGCTCGCACATTTCCCTGTCCAAAAACCAATGGCTCCAGTTTTCAGCCATCTCTTCTCAACTTTCCCAAGTTTTCTTTCTGCTAGGTTTTTTTAAGTGAACGAATTTAGAATGTTTCTTTTCTTCTGATTGCTCTTTCCATCCAATTTTCACATCAGCACAATAAATCAAAACAACAGCAGCAACAGCAACAAACAAAAAAATCTTAGGATGCAAGATGGAGGAAAAGAGTATGAATGTTCACCAAAATGTATGCCTGTCATTCACGATTTTTAAAAAGATACACAAAGATTTAGGAGGTGTTAGTGAAAAACTAGAAACAAACTAAATGTCTTTTAATCACGAATTATATGAATAAGTTACACGGTTGTTAAAAATTGTGTTTGCAAGTGATTTTCATTGCTTTGGAAATGTGAATGGTGTATTAAGTGGAAAAATAAATGCAAATCTAAATTCAAATAAACATTATATTTTCCAGTTATGGATAACTACTTGCATGTTAGCATATGAAGAAAAAAAGGAAGGAACCATAGTTCCTTCCAACATTTTAACAGTGATTATTTTTGGACTACGGGGATTATGAACACATTGTTATATTAAAATAGTTTTGTACTCTGTCCTAGTTTTCTAATGTTTTCCATCATTCTATTAAAGGCCTTCTATGGGCTAGTACCATTCTAGGGCTGCAGACACAACTATAGACAAACTGTACACAGTCTGTGCCCTTTTGGGTAAAAACATTTTTAATACAGTAAAGTCTTTGAGAGTAGTAATAACACTTACTTATCTTTTAACCTAGTACCCATTCATCCTTCTTCTAACAGAAGGATGTCCTAATTTCTCCTTCTGAAACCAGTACTTCCTATTGTCAGCTGGGTAGTTTTCGATTCAACTCCAAGTGATTCAACTCCCAGTTCCAGGAGTGTAACGGTATGAATGTCTGTCTATCCTCTTCTTGTTTTGCAGCTTTATCCTCCATATGATGGTATTAAGCAGTAAGGTCTTTGGAAGGTGACTGGGATGAGTACCTTTATAAAAGAGAGCCCAGAGAGTTGTCCTCCTTTCACTATTTGAGGACACAGAAAGCTCCAACTAGAAACCACAGCTGGGAAGCACTCCAGACTGAATCTGCCTGCACCTTGATCTTTGGCTTTCTGGCCTCTAGAACCATGAGCAGTGAGTTTCTATTGTTTAAAACTACCAAGTCCGATGCACTCTATTTAGTTACAGCAGCTAAACAGATGACAACGAAGAATGAGCCCATAAGCTGAAGCCGTCGATCACTCCCACTCACAATAGTGCTAAAGATTGACTTGTGGAGAAGCACGTGAACCATTCTGATGACCAAGACAGCGTTGCTAGGATGTAGAGAGGCTATGCTCAGAAAAATATGTCTATTCCTTTGCGCTTTAATAGTGTAAGGACAAGAGGTCAGGAATGTTTTGCAGTCACACAGAGACTCTCTAGAATGGCTAGAAGGGCTAGTAAAAATACAAAGGAAGTGAGATCCTGGGGAATGACATTCTTTGGCACCTGGATTAAGCTTTGCCTGAAGCTAAACTTTGGACTTTTCCATTACCTGAGCCAATAAATTCCTTTTATTGTTTAATCCAATTTAACTTACTTTTTGGTTGAGTGTAGCCTAAAGAAATCTAACAGGTAGACCTACGTAAAGCCAACTGTTAGGTATGGTGACGAGTACCCCGATTTAGACTCAAATCCTAGTCTTCCCTTAAATAGAAACCGTAATTTAAGCTAGTCCTTTCCCTACTCTGAACCCCACATCTGCACAATGAAGTAGCTAAAGCAGAATAGGATTCATTAAACTGTAGGCAGGCAGACCATGCTGGTAAATGAAAATGTGTCTATCTGTTCTCCACTTTGAAAGAAACACAAGGACATCAATGTAGGTTTTTATAACATTCATTTCATAACATTCATTCTTACTCCTTATTGTGAGATCATAAAAATATAGAGATACTAGTACATTATTATTTGATGCCCTTAACTGGTAAAATGAAAAATCCTAAACTTTCCATAGTTCCTATAACTTAAATTGTTGAATTGCCTGTTATTCATGAAATCTCAAAATCTGGGAATCCACTGGTCAAATAATCTTTTATGGAAACATCCGTGCATCCCCAAATGAAAAATCCTAAACTTTCCATAGTTCCTATAACTTAAATTGTTGAATTGCCTGTTATTCATGAAATCTCAAAATCTGGGAATCCACTGGTCAAATAATCTTTTATGGAAACATCCGTGCAGATTCACTCACCAAGTTTACTATTTTACAGGGATGTCGATTCAACAAATGTAAATAATTTAACATGATTAATGCAATTTTTAATGTATTTGAAAATGCTTAAAGTCAACAGTAGTTATCAGGATGGTGAGGGTGAAAATGTCAGAGAAGTGTCTACTTTTGATTCTTTTTTTAACTTAAAGAGGAAAGCAGTTAATTGTGCTTATTTTCTTTTCCAATTAGATGTAGCCAACTCATAAATATTGTCAAAAATTCTCTCCATGTAACTTTTTAAAGTCCACAATTATCAAAAGATTGAGCATCTAATTCTTATATTTATACAGTTGTCCAAAGACAATAATTAACTATTTTCCTTCACAAAGGAAATCCTCTACATGTCTACAAAATCACAATGTATTTCTCTAGGGGTTTCATTCCACATTCCTGGAGTGAGTTATGATTGGTTTAGAAAGTTGTAAATCCTTTTTTTTTTTTTTTGTCTTCCTGAGATAATTGTCTGATTTTAAGATTAATAACAGGTTTTCTTGGCCTTTCCCTGTAGCATGTAGTCCTCCTTCTTGCTGAGTGTGGAACTTCTTTTTTAGGTTTTATTTTTCTTACTTTAGAAGTAAAGCAAGTTCTACTTTAATGGAATGAGCTAAACCACAGAAAGATGGTAAACAGGTACTTCTGAATTCAGAATATTTTCATCAAAGAAAAAAAAATCACAACAGTCTCCAAATAAAGAAGAAGGCTGCTGAAATGCTCCAATTTCCAAATTTTAAGATTTGGTTTGATTCTAGTTCTAAGGAAATGAGAATTACATTTCCTTAAAATTATGTTTTGTTTTTATATTTTTGAATTTTGAAACAATCACAAGGTGCAGAAGAACTGCAAATAGGATACAGAGGACTTTTTCCTGAGTCACATGAAGGTGAGTACCAGCCTATATCCCCTTGTTCTGTGGTATCATCAAAGCTTTTTTCTAGTATCACCACAATAAAGCCATCAAGAGCATGAGATTAACAACCCCCATTCCATCTTCAGATCCTGAGCAAGTCTCTCCAATGGCCCTGATAATGCCATTTAGAGTAAATTGACCCATTTTGGAACCATATATTAAATTGTCATATTTCTTTAGAATGGAAAAGTTGTTCAATGTTGCATTTTTCTTTTTTCTTTTTTCTTTTTTTTTTTTTCTATGCTGGGACTGACCCAGGGCCTTGTTCATGCAAGGCAAGAACTCTAGCACTGAGTCATATCCCCAGTCTTCTTTCCACTTTCATGACACTGATACTTTTGAAGATTACAAGCAGGTCACTTTGTAGAATGTCATCAATATGTGTTTGTGAGGATCAGGTTCAGACCATGCATCTTTGGCAGGAAAATCAGAGACATGGTACTACAATCATATCACGTCCTATCAAGTGGCACATAATTTCAAATTGTCCTACTATTAATAATGATCATGTTGATTACTTAAGATAGTAGCTTATCCACTACAAAATAACCATTTCTCATTCGCAGTTAATAAGTATTTGTAAAAGGGTACAATAAAGTTATGTAAACAGCCTGTTTTCCATCAAACTTTTAATTTATTCATATGTTTTTATCAGTAGGGAATAAAGTCTCTTAATTATTATAGGGAGTTATAAGTTGTCACTATTTATTTTGCTATTGAAATTATTAATTGAGCAGTTCAAGGTATCTCTGGTGTCTGCTTGGGTTTCTCCAACATTCTTTGAGCATTTTCTTACTTTTAGTCATCATAAGATCTTCCAGTTCCATCTTACCCTTTCTTGTATTCATCCTACCAAGTGGTCACTTCTCTGAGGAGCCGCTCTCTTTAGAAGATGATTCAGCGCCTAGAAGCCAAAATCTAAGCACTAGGTGTGTTCATTGGGCTGTTGCTGTTATCAGGCCCTCTCAATGGACAGAGCTAGGAACTAAATGGAGTCATATAAGCCTATGTGTATTCATTTCTATACAAACATATGCACACATATTTACACATGCAAACACGTACATACATTTATTTTTTGTATATTTTTATGTGAAATTTATGAATTTGTACCTCCAATACCTTCAATTCCAACGAACCATATCATGGTTCACAGTTCTGGAAAGCAAGATTTTTCTCCCCGTCTCTCTCAGACATTATTCTTACTCATCTATTCTCTGCATGGAACTCACCTGCCATATCATCACCGTCTCCTACTTCATGCAGTTGCTCCCCTCCCCCAAGATGGGCTGATGTCCTGCCCCAGAACAATCCATGAGCATACCCTCCATGATGTGCTGGACTTTGACACCGCAGGCAGGATGAGCTCCTGGGAAGACAGATGCCCTCCTTACCGGGCCATGCTGTGATGTGCCGTATTGGACAGTCTCCTGGGTAGGCAGATGCCATAGTCCCCAGCCAGGTGCTGTCATCTCACACCCTGCTGTTCCTTCATGCATGTCTGCCTCCTCCTATCGGCATGCTGACTGCTCTCTCAGGCAGCCACCTCGTGAGGGCACCGTCCTCACCCTGCTCAGCTCTGATTCTCCATGTCCAGGGAGAATAGGGGCAGTGCAGGACCACACTGTCCAGTACGTGCATGTGTTTGATTAAATGCATCAGTCAACGCAGATTCCAAAAACTAATCCAAAATAGAGAATACATGCACACATACTTAAAGGAAAAGCATTTGACAGATGTGAAATTTATTAAATTAAGCGCACAACTTTTGATCATTGGTGTTGGCCAAACCCGCTTTGTCCTCTCCCTTCTTTCTTGTGTGCTTAGTGCCATTGCACTTACACAGAATGGAGAATTCATTTTAGAACATGAGCTCATCTCCCCAAAGCCCTGAGATGGTATCCAATTCCATTCAGAATGAAATGAAACCTCTGCTCAGTGCCCATAGAACTATGATGGCTACCTTCCCAATACTCTTCCAGCTCAGTCCTCCTCTTGTTGGTCTGACCCACAGAGCTTCTTTCCCTTGTCCTCTTCTCAGAGTCTCTGGTCTCACTGGGCCTTTTCTCCAGAAGAGACTGTGAGGTAGGATATTAGGGCTGGGGCAAAACTAGTCCAGCAAGCGGGCGTGATCTGTCAAAGTCATGAGACCCAAGGCACATGTGCAGAGCACAGGAGCCAAAGTGACCCTGCAGTTCCTGAGCGCTGTGCATGGAACAAATCAGAAAAGCTGGATTTACAAGTGTGACTGTGTTCACTGTTGGTTCTTCCCGTCTAAGAGCAAGGGATCGCTTTCCATTTTCTGACATCCTCTTCCATCTCTGTTTTTAGGGTACTGCAATTTAGAGTACTGTACAAATCTTTTACATCCTTGGTTGGATTGATTCCTAAGTATTTCATTGTTTTGGATGTTATTGTGAAGGGTGTGACTATCCTAATTTCTCTGAGTTACTTGTGTCAATAGCAATTGGAACACTATTGACTTTTGAGTGTTAACTTTGTATCCCGCTACCCTATTGAGTTTGGATATTAAATCCACAAGTTTTTTGGTGGAGGTTTTGGGGTCTTCTGTGTAGAGTATCATGTCATCTACAAATCATGATAATTTAAATTCTTCCTTTCCTATCCTTACTCTTTTTATTTTTCTCTTGTCTAATAGTTCTGGCTAATGTTTCCAGAACTATTTTGAATAGGAGTGGTAACAATGGGCACCCTTTCTTGTTTTTGATTTTAGACTGAAAGTTTTCAGTTTTTGACCATTTTAGTATGATATTAGCTGTTGGTTTGTCATAGATGGCTTTTATTAGATGGAGATAAAGACCATCTATTCCAGTTTTCTGTAGAGTTTTTATCATGAATGGGTGTTAGATTGGTCAAATGCTTAGAAAAGCCCTATTTGCAATTCTTCATTTACAACTGGCCCAGAACCAAACAAGTCTTCAATAAGACAGTTAAAGTGTGGCACCAGGCCAAGTGAGTTTTCGTTAACACAACTGTCCCCAGTGCCTTATTTGCATGAGGGAGAAGCCAATCTATGAATTGCAGATACAATAGACTCCTCTCCATTATCCTCATGGCTGCTGTCAATCTGTTCACCAGCCTGCTTTCACTCTGAGGTGTGTACTTCTTTTTCTCCTTCAATAAATATATATCCCCACTACCAGTGGTGATCTAACAGCTCAGCACTGGGTTTTTCTATTTCCAGATATCATATATGTACTTTGCTGTCTTACTTCAGGCACATTTGAGTTCTGAATGTAGTGTGAACAGAGGACCTGCAGCTGACCACTCATCAATTGAAAAGAATACAAAACAAAAAATGAAAGCAACAACAAAAAAAAAGGCAAAATCTCAAAGCCATGTTTGGGCAATACCACATTAAAAAAAAAAAAAAAAAAAGCATAGAGCTGACCTATAAAGGAAAACAGCCTTTGTATACAAGAACATCTCAGAGCCAGAAGAGGTGCCTCCATAGGAGTGCTTAGTGGTATCATCAAATGAGCAGAAGCAGAAATCAGAGCACAAAGGAACAGAACAGAGGAAAGCAAAGGAAACCCAACATTGGCCTGTCATCCCTGGATGCAAGGGTATTTTATCTGCTGACATGCAGCCTGTGGTGAGACCTCTGGTTAGCTGGACATCAAGACTGCAGACACAAAGGATGACCTCACCAGGAAACAGAACAGCGACCCTCCCTTGGGTTCAAGAATACGCACACTAGACAAATGATCTCAATTCAGTGAGGGCAACTTAGGAATGATATAAGCCCAATCATTTGCCCATTTTTCATGCTAATACATGCAGACTCAGCCAGGAGAAGGAGGTAGATGAGGGTGGCTGTTGGCCAAAGGCCCTTCAGATGATCCCATTAGCCGACAGAATCCCTTGGCAAAGTATTCCCCATCCCAGAGTCCTTGGCAACCGGCTTGGAACCCCTTCTGTCTCTCTCTCAGACAGAAGCTTTCTTTCTCTCAAGAAATATATTCTGCTCTTAACCTCCATTGTTCCTAAAATTCACTCTTCGATTTTAGAGAACACAAAGTTGTACTGAGGGAGCTGGAATCTGAATCCCAGTTTATAATCAGAGCTCATACCTCCTCTACTGTGCTGTAATGGCTTGAATATTGGCAACGTTTATGTTATTAGATTTTTCGTTTAGTGAATTGAATCACTACTCTCTCATATATAGCTAAAAACAAAATTATGAAAATTACATGATTTAGGAGACAAATGTCAGATTCCTGAAGCAAGTTAAATGGAAATTTGGGGACCGTCTGTAGCTACATATTCTTGACTCATTGAAACCAGTCACAGAGTGACTTCTGCTTAGAAATAAAAGATGAAAGCTTCAATTGTCCAGTAGAACAAATCTACCGGGAGACATCAGCCAGGGTGAGCCCTTATCTCCATACCTTCCGTTGCTGGAATTACTCTGCTTTGAGGTGAAACCTCCAATATGTTGGCAGGGCCCTGTCCCTCCGGGCGGTACATTCATCACATTCATTATCACATGGGAGAGATGCATGTTTGTTTAAAATCGTTGGGTCCTTTAACTTCTGTAACTCTTACAACTTCCTAAAGACCCCCAGGCTCTGCTGAGCTGAAGAACCAAATTAGACTTAATACGATCTAATGTAAAGGTCTGAATTATGCCCTGAGTATACTTTCTCAGAGATGAAAGGACCAATATGCTTATAAAGTTCTATGACTCTTGAAAAAAGACTTTTAAAATGTTAGAAGTACCTTCTGGCTAAGGAAAGGATTAGATGCCTTGCTTTCAGTTCATTACTCCTAATATATACACCCGGCATCAGCTGACTGTCTTTACACAAACTAAACAGATGCAAAGCCTTGGGCCTTTGTCTCTGAAGTCACTTTAATGACTGGGGCAAAGTGAGATGCTTTACCCCATTAAAGGCTCTGCTCTTCAAAGCCATACTCTCTTCCATTTGGGGAGTGACAATGCTTAGTGTGGCTGTGCCTGGTCGGTGGATGGGTGGAGCAGGTACTAAACAAATCTCTGTCTGAAAATATCAATCCTGGCAAAGAAAAAGAGGAGGCCCAAGTGGTCTCCATGGTGGACAAATCACTGGAGACTCTTGCATGTAATGTGAGCTCAGGGATGCATAAATGTTACTGAATGAACACTGCCTAAGTGGAGGGTAAGTTGCTTACACTTAAAACTACTTTTAATTTTAGAAAGTAACATGTTTACTACAAAACATTGGAAAGTACAGAAAAGCAAAACTGACAACTATATTGGACCTATGATCATACAATCTAGAAATCAACACATTATCACCTTGTTACATTTTCATTCTTCTCCAAGTATTTAACACATGCACTTAAAAAAAAAAACAACAACTTTGGATCCTGTCATATTTCACAATATATCATGAACATCTTTCCAATGAAAATAGATCTACATCATCATCTTTGATAATCACATATAATTTCATTAACCAATGTGCAAATGGGTATTTAAGGCATTTTTAGTTTTTAATATTAATATTTAATATTCAGTTTTAGTATTATAAAAGGTTGAGATTAAAACAGCAATATTCCAGTTAGGAATGTTCTCTAAATATTTTCCCAGGATAAATTCCCATATGTGGGACAATAGGATCAAAGGAAACACACATTTCTGATTTTGACTTTACTATTACATCACCAGTCATGCTTGGTATAGGAATATTGTGGGTGCCTTTTCCTCAGCATTCTGATACATTCAACATATCCCAGTAATATACTATAAAAGTGAGTTCTAAAGGCCAAAAAAATACTTATTGTCATGCTAATTGGTTTACCTGAGTCTATGTAAACAAAACAAACATACTTTTAGCTTTATCAACTGGCCAAATATCCCACTTACTGTAAATTTCCTTATTAAGCTTTTCTGTATTTTCTAGTGACGAAAGAATTTGTTGCATGGAAAATTATAATCTTCGCCTGTCACATGTGTCTCATCACTCCTGCTTTTAGTGATTTATGTACTAAGTGAACAGCCACATCTTTTTGTAATGCTACATTTCTCCGTGGTCTCTGTGTTTATCCTCAAGCTGAGGAAATCCTCTGGTTGAAAGTCAGAAAGCGATCTCTGTTTCTTCCAATTGTTTTTTGTCTTTTTCTTCTTCCATTTTCCATCACATTTTAAGTCACTTGGGCTTTCTTTCTTTCTTTCTTTCTTTCTTTCTTTCTTTTTTATTTTTATTTTGCACTGGGAATCAAACCCAGGGCATTTGCACTGAGCTAAATCTCCAGCCCTTTTAAACTTTTCCTTTAGTTTGAAACAGGGTCTTGTTAAGTCCCCACGTTGTTCAGGTATAGCTAGAGCTTGAGATCTTGCCTCCATTTCCCAGGGTGCTAGAATTACAGGTGAACACCACTATGCCTGACTTGTTATTACCTTTTAAAGCACAAATATGATATTTCAAAATTCTACAGAAGTGCAGGTCAAAAAGGCAAGCGAGAGTTCAACCATTTCTCTCTCTTGATTGCAGAAAGAGAAACTACAGTGATAATATGGTAATGCAAGAGATCAGAGAGTAGGCCCTCCCTACTATACTCAGATTTTATGCTCTTAATGAGTTAACTTTTCATCAAAGCTTATTGCTAAAAATCATTTTAACAATATTAAAAATACTTTAACAATCATGGTGCCATCTATCAGCAGGAAAGGCCTCCTCATGTGAATTTGAGGAGGAAACCATTATAAGGTCAGAGCTCTTTAGTACTTCCGAGTGGCTTACGTGGCTGAGGTACAAGAGTTCAGAGAGGAAGCTGTATTTCTGCGGCATAGGCTGATGTGCATGGGACCTGCTTTTAGGCAAAGCCAGGATCCCAAGAGAATAGAATATGAAATGGGAGGAGCTGGTGGATTGAAGCAGAAGGAACAAATGAGAAGGATTTAAGGTAAGGGAAGCAGAGCAAGAAAAGCTGCAGAAAAGAGGAGAACGTCTGGCAGCAAATCCAGGATCACGCAGGCAGTTTGCACCTCATGAAGTGCTGTGGATGTCTTATTTCTCATCTTTGAACCTTGGTTTCCTCATCTGTACAACAGGCCACTACAGAAAGAATGTCCTTAAATCAAACATTCGGCTAGCACTACTTATTTGAAAAGGGGTATTTATTGGACAGTCCAGATATAGTCTTCAGGAGTGGCTTAGCCAAGGAACGTAAATTAAGTCAGTAGGACCTGGTGTGATCCATCTTCAGGTTCTCTGCTGGCTTCATGTCAGGCTCCATGTGATCAGTTACTGCAGCTCCTCACCTATAATCATTTGGCCTGAACTCCAGGATTCACTCTAAAGATATTTGGTCCTGTAGCCAATAATTATGAACTGTGGTCATGGTGACAGAATACCTTGAGTAACCAAACCATATGTTTTATCTCTGCAATCATAAATGGAGGCCAATCTAAAACAATAGTTTGAGTGTCAAGGAATAGTACCCACAAAGAAAGGGCAAAGCATTAGTCTCAACAGACAATGGAATTGAGGGTGGCCAGGTTAGGGTGACACTCCTTTTGACCAAGTATCTTAATAGCTCATGATTCCATAAATTAACCCTCTAAAATTGGTGATTTGATTTGTCCCCACTTTATGGATGACAAAATGAAGTTTGGAAAGATGAACTTTCCCCAGAGTCCCTTCACTGGTAAAAAGCAAGGCCACAGTTCACACTACTTCTTTTAGCTTTAAAGCTAAACCTAAGTGAAAAAACTTACTTCAGTCAAAGAATCCATAGCAGGAGTCCTTATGATCCAACCTGGACCAGGCAGCTGAACTGCCACCTTCTGGCTGGCCAACTGAGCCACAGCGCGGCCATCTTTATTCTGTTCTAACTTCACCCTGAAGACAGAGTAGGCAGCAACTCTGCGCCTGCTGGGGGTCTATAGGGATTAACGACTCCAAGAAACTGACCTGACAGGTGTGGAAGGGAAACTTCTAATTGTAAACTGCCTTCTGCCACACATAATTGTTCAGGAGTCAAAAAGAAGAAAGAAATGATAAATTGGCCATTTTCTGCCCTTGTGCCAGAAAAGGTAATAAAGCCGATTTATCTCTCAGCCGGTAATGCCTAGTAAAAACAAAACCCAGTATTTCAGTGGCTTGTGTTGTTAAGCTAGCAGCAGTTCAAATCTCTTATGTCCCATAAAGATCCAGTTCACAAATGAGCCTAATATGAAAAAGCCTCCTGCATATAGCAGGACTTTACCATTACTAAACGTATAACCAGTGCAGTCCTGTCAAGGCATCAGGGTACAAAGGCAAGCGCACTGGAAAGGAAAGCTCTTTACAACCAGACAGATTACAGAGCTATGGCACTAGCTCTGTGATCTCCCTGGGCCTCAGTTTTATCACCTGTGAAGTGGAAGGTGGTACCGTCCACACATAGCTGGCCATGCATCCATCTCTGTTTTTGACTCCACTGGTACTTATTACACAAGTAACTCTGACCTAGACGAGGGGTACAGAAAAGGTAGCACAGTCCAGTCTGCTGTCTTACACCGTGCAATTCATGAAGGATGCTGACAATGCTAAGAGACGGTGCTGAAGATACGTATTAACCAATGAATCACGCGGATAAATCTAAACATTTTAACAGTGCTAAGTGCCACAAGAAGAAAAATGATAATGAGAGTGGATAATATGGAAACATGATCAAGTCATAAGATGAGTGGTAGAGAGGTAACCAGATGGGTCATTTGTATCATTCCTGTATCCTTGTGTTTCTACTGTGATTGCTACTAACCCCATCAAGCAGTGGGTCTAGTTGTCTACGCTAAGAATCTGGGGTGGGCTATGACTGGCTCTAACCCTCCTTTCCAGTCAACGGAGCACCTGACCCAGCTAGACTTCTCCTGGGTATCTTCCTGAAAGAGCTATGGTCATCATATTACTGTACTATGTGTACTCACATTTATAGTATCACGAGGAAGCAACCTATATGATCATCAACAGATGAATAATGAAGATGTGGCATTTATACATAGGAAGTATTACTCAGCCAAAAAGAATGATAAATTTGAGTCATTTATAGGCAAATGGATGGATCTTGAGCCCATAACACTGTAATACATCATGAAATAAGCCTGTTACAAAAGGTTAAATATTGTATAGTTTCTCTAATGTGAGAGATCTGAAATACAAATAATTGAAAGAGCAAAATAAAACAGCTATGTTAAGAAACAAGAAGGTAGATTCTGCAAAGATGAGAAGGGAATCTGGGGAAGAAGGGAAAAGAGGAGGACAAAGAGAGGAGCAGAGTGAGTGAGAATGATCAAGACTCAGTGCACGTATGCATTAATCCCCTGAGCTGAATGCAATCACTATGTATTTCACACATATACAAATAAAAAAGTTTTTACAAAAGGAAACAGGACGATGAAAACAAAAGCCAAGAGAAACAATAGACAACAGAAATAAGTCCACAGAGCATTACATAAAGGGATTCTCAGACACAGGTTTTTGTTCGAAAAGATAATAATGAATATTTCAACAGGCCAACAGGAAATTATAAGATAGAGTTAAATGCAAATGCTGAAATGAAACCATAGGGTAACTGAAATGAGCAGTTTAACTGCGTATTACACACAACTGAAAACTGAAGTGGAAGATAGAGTCTATGATTTAAACAGAATGACGCTTGGATAAATAGAAAAATGAAGTGTAATTTCTGTTACCTAGTACGCATAAAACACATGCAACATATTCTTGTCAATGGCAAAATAGTAAAGATTTGCCTCTATGATTAGGAAAGAGATAGGGATGCCTATCAGTACCTTTGTGGGCAATATTGTCCTGTGTATCATGATTGATTCAAAGAGGCAAGGTAAAGAACTAGAATTTAAATGAGTGAAGAAAAAAACTATTTTTCTTTCCAAGTAAAATAAATATGTATGTATAGAATCCATGGCACATGTGGCTTTGGGTACAAAACAGAAAGTGTTATTTTGTAATTCATATTCATTTATATGTAGCAAGAAGATGTAATTATTGTGAATATATATGCACCCAAAATTGGATACTCAAATATAGAAATGAATATCAACCCTAAAGAAAGACAGATAATAGTATATTAATAATTCAGTAACAGTTGGGGAGATCAACACCTCGCTTGGGCAATGGACTTGGGGAGATCATACAGAAAGAAAATCCACAAAGAAACACCTGAGCTGAGCCAGGTCATTGATCAAATGGACCTTACAGACTTACAGGACATTTCATCCAAGAGCAGTAGAATATACATTCTCTCATCAGCTCGTGGCAGATTCTCCAAGACAGATCACATGTTAGGCAACAGATCAGGTCCCAGTAAATATCTTAAAAGTTGGTATCATGCATATTTTCAGATGACAGAGTATAAAAGAAATCAACATCTGGAAGAATGGACAGTATGTGAATACATAGACATTGAATAACATGTTTTAAAAGGATTAAAGCAATAGTTTTAGTGTGACTGGTGATGTAATAAAGTCAAAATCAGAAATGTGTGTTTTCTTTGATCCTACTATCCCACATGTGGGAATTTACCCTGGGAAAATATTTAGAGAACATTCCTAACTGGGGTATTACTGTTTTAATCTCAGCCTTTTATAATACTAAAACTGAATATTAAATATTAATGCTAAAAACTGAAAATATCTCAAATACCCAATTGCATATTGTGATTATCAAAGATGATGATATTGATCTATTTTCATTGGAAAGATGTTCATGACATATGGTGAAACATGATAGGATCCTAAGTTTTTTTTTTAAAGCACATGTATTAAATACTTGGAGAAGAATGAAAACATAACAAGGTGATAATGTAGATTCAGAGGAAAATAAAAAATGATAGCAGAAAATACCAAAATCTGTGGTAAACAGCAAGAGTAGCACTGAAAGTTATAGCAGTAAATGCACATATCAAAACTAGATCATTCAAATAAGTGGACAGTGCACCTCAAGGATTTAAAAAGGCAAAACAAACAACAGAACAGACTGAGAAACAAGAAACCAAAATAAACAGCAAAATCAAACCAAACCAAGAAAAAAAACCCCACGAATTTAGTAGAAGAATAAAGATCAGAGCAGAAATGTAGGAAAATTTAAAAATTAATGAAACAGAGATACCACAGAAATACAAAAGATCAAAGAAACTACCATGAATACAATAATTATATGCTCAATATTGGAAAACCTAGAAGAAATGGATAAATTCCTCAACACATAAAATACACCAAAATTGAAGCCAGAAGAAATCTAAATGGATCAATAATGAGTAAGCAGATTGAAGCAGTAAATAAAAGTCTCCCATCTAAAAACAGTGCAGGATCTGATGGCTATACTGCTGAATTCCACATCATTTAATGGAGAACTAATTTCAATTGTTCTTAAATCATTCAAAAAAAGTTAAATATTAACTTTGATGAAACTTTTTTATTTGGTACCCTAATACTAAAATCAACAACAATAAGGAAACTATAGACCCCTATCCCTGATGAACACATTGCAAAAATTCTCAATAAAATACCAGCAAGCCAACAACAGTAGCAAGTCAAAAAGATCATATACCATGATCAAGTAGATTCAACTCAGGGCTGTAGGGTAGATCAACATATACAGATCAGTAAAAGGATGTAATCCATCAACAGAGTATAGGAAGAAAACCATATGACTGTCTCAGTATTTGGAGAAAAATCATTCAGTAAGATTCAACACTTCTTCATGATAAAAACTCTCAACAAGTTAGATATAAAAAGGTCATATCTCAAGATGTTAAAGACTATGTGTAAAAAACCCACAACCCATATCACACTTGTAGAGAGTGGTAAAGCTTCACAGCTGCCGCCCCGCCTCTCTGGCCTATGGGCATCTGGTGCGTCAGCCTACATTTCCCATGATCCTCCCCTGTCCCGCCAGGAAATGACGACGGCCTGTCCACGCCCCCATATGATGACAGCTTCCACTCCTGTTTCTATATAAACCTTGAACATTTCCACAATAAACGAAGACTTGATTGGATACTCGTGTTGTCTTCCTTTCTCTCTCCCCAGCCTTGCCCTCCCCCATCTCCATACCCTCTCCTCGTTTCTTTTAGGACCTGCAGGCAGGTTCACATACTAATGGGGAAAAGTTGAAAACATTTCCTCTAAGATCGAGAACAACAGAAGGATGACTACTTTTACTGCTCTTACTGGACACGCTAATGGAAGTCTTAGCAAGAGCAATCAGGCAAACCAAATGAGGAAAATGTATGCAAATGGTAAAGGAAGTACTTAAACATGTCTGCAGATGGCATGGCTTTATATATAGAAAAATCTAAATGCTTCATCCAAAGCTATCATAACTTATGAATGAATTAAGTGAAGCTGTTGGATACAAAAATCAACATACAAAACCAAAGGCATTTTTATATATCAATGAATTTGCTAAAAAAGAAATTAAGAAAGTAATCCTACTCACAGAGCTAAAAAGGGGAAAAATGGGAATAAACTTAACCAACAAGGTGTAAGAGATACACAATAAAAATTATAAAACACTGATGAAAGAAATAAAGAACACAAAAATTGGAAAAATATCACCTATTCATGAATCAGAAGAATCAATATTGTTAAAATGACCATACTACCCAAAGTGATCTATAATTCAATGCAGTTCTTGAAATACCAATAACTTTCTTCACAAAAATAGAAAAAAAAATTCTAAAATTCATATGAAACCATAAAAAATCCTGAATAGCTAAAATAGCTTGAACAAAAGCAACAAACAAAACAAAAATAGTAGAGGAATTATAGTACTTGACTTCAAAACACAGAAACTAAAACATAAAAATAGATACATAGATACACGGAGTAGCCAGAAATTAATGCATGTTCTTCCAGTCAACTGATTTTGAAAAATGTGCCAAGAAAGTACACTGGAGAAAATTCTCTTCAATAACTTATGTCAGCCAAATTTGATATCTGTGTATACCTAGTGGAATAAAACTAGATCCCTTCCTCTCAACACACACACACATGCATGAGATGCAGCAAAGACCTAAGTATTATATGTGAAACTATGAAATTGCTACTAGAAAACACAGAGGAAACACTTTAAGACATTGATATGGCAATGAATTTCTAGATAGGGCCCCAAAGCAAGGCAACAGAAATAAACAAATGCGGTTATATTGAATTAAGGAGCTTCTGGAAGCAAATGAAATAATCGACAAAAAGACAACCTACAGAATGAATTTTGAATCAATTCAGCTGACAAAGAAAGGATTGATATCTAGAGTATATAAGGAACTCAAAAAACTGAACACCATAATAACCAAATAATTCAATTTTAAAATGGCCCCAAAATCTAAATACACATTTCTCAACAGACATGCAATTAGGCAACAAATATATGAAAAACATTTGATCTCACTAATTACCAAAGAAATGCAAATTTTAAAAAATGTGATCTTTCACTTCCATTAGAATGGCTATTCTCAAAAAGACAAAAAATAACAAATGTTGGCGAGGATATGAAGAAAAAGGAACTCGTATATAATGTTGATGGAAATGTAAATTAGTATAGCCATCAGTAAAATAGGATAAAGATTCCTCAAAAAACATTATCAAAAAAAAAACTATCTACATTATCATGTGATACAGCAATTCCATTACTGGGCATACAAACGAAGCAGAGGAGATCATTATACCAAAAAGATATGTACTCTTGTATTTACCTTAACATTATTGACAATAGCTAAAATACCAATCAGCCTAGAATTCTATAAACCAATAAATGGATAAAGAAAATTTGATATAGAGATAGTGGAATATTCTTCAGTCATTACAAAAAATGATATCCCCTGAGGTCATTATGCTATGTGAAATAAAACAGACACTGAAAGACTAATATCACATGTACACATATGGTGGACCACATGTTCCACGGTTTGTGGAAGTTAAAAAGTCAACTTCATAGAAGAATGGAACGAATAGTGGTTACTAGAGACTGAGAAGGAAAGAGGGAGGGAGACAGAAAGAACTCCCATAGGGGCAACCACACAGAAAGAAACAATTAATTCTGGCATTTCTATAGTACAGTAGGGTAATTATTGGTTAAAATAGTCTATGATATATTTCAAATGACTAGAAAAAGTGGGTATGAAATTACCAACAAAAAATGATTAACATTTGAAGAGATGAAAAGCTTATTTTTTGGCTGTGTTTTGTTTTGTTTTTTGAGACAGGGTCATGCTATGTAGTCCAGGCTTACCTCAAACTTGCAGTGATCCTCCTGCCTCAGCCTCCCAAGTGCTGGGATTACAGGTGTGTGCCACCACCCCCAGATGAAAAAGCTTATTATCCTGCTCTTTCACACATTGTATACATATATCAAATCACCATGATATACCCCATAAAGATGTACAACTGTTATTCCCAATAAAACTGAGAAATTTGGAAATATTTTAAAAATTGAAATAAAATTTAAATGAGTGGATAGTAAAAAAAAGTCTTTTTATTTTTGGGTTAAAAATATGCACATAGAGAATTTCTTGCCTTCATGGTTTCAGGTACAAGACAAAGTAATTATTTTGCAATTCACATTTCTGTATCTGAAGGTATCACTCAATAGTGGTAAGTGTGTGACAGTGGAGAATTCTGAAGTGTCCTCATATACATGTGAGGCTAACTCCATCCAATTTTAATAATTTTTAATGCATTTGTGGAGTCCCATCCACCCTCCTTCCCAGAACACATAGGAGAGCAACAATTTTTGGTCAAATTGAATTGACCCATCTGGCCAGATCATTGTGTAGAACAGTAGTGATTTCTTAAAATTTTCCATTTTTGGCAACTCATCCTTGAGAGATAATGGATCCATAAAATAATAATAGGAACAATAATAACTTATTTAATTCAAGAATAAAGTTTCTGATTATGTCAAAGGATAAAAATTCAGTGTACTGAGTCAACTACAACAAATTGAACTAAGACAAAGATTAAGAATGTAATTAATTCAGAGAGGATGAAGTACAAATAACCAACTAATACGAAAAAGAGTTCTTATCACGTGAAATGAGATGTGAATTATATCGGTAATGTGTCATTTTGGACCATGTGGATGATACTGCTATTGCTCAGTGTCAATGTGCGGATGGCCTCTGCTTTTAGGCAATCTCCTACACTGACGGAGGGTGGAGCCGATGTTTAGAGAGGTCACTTACAAAGCCTTAAAATGGTCCTTTTCTCCACTTACGGGGATGGAATCCAGGGCACTTTCATACTGAGCTACTTCCCCAGCCCTTTCGATTTCTTTTGAGACCCAGTTGCCCTAAGTTGCCCCAGGCTGGCTTGAGACACTTGATCTTCCTGCCTCAGCCTGTTTAACCGGGAACACAGGTGGGTGCCATTGCACCCGGGCTTTTTGATCAGCCCATTGGATTTTTAAGCTGCAGGAGTAATTTGGTAAGTACAGGTGCATAGGATGCTGATCACCAGGACTTCCTTGCTATAACCTCCTTCTTAGTGTGCTTCCCTGATCTTCTAGCCAGGTGTGGCCTTTTTCAGAGGTGAGGAGCCTCCAATGAAAGAGGAAGGCCTGCCTACAGCCCACCACCCTCCAGTGAGGCCATACGCTAGGGGTGGAAGATCCGCAGACAGCTCTGAACTGCCAGGGCCACCTCCTGCTGTGATAATTCACATAGGAAAATCCCATAAAGCTAACCTCCAGATCACCCCAGGGTGGGGAAAGTGATTAAGGGGAAGTACAGTGAGGTCAGTTTGCCCCTGAAAGAACACACCTATGTTAAAAAAACGTATTTGCTAAACCAAGTTCTTTGTATTGTTCACTGTCAGTTATAGACTGAACTCCTTATTCTAGATTTAGCCAAGAGTAACAGGTGACTATACAAATCATGATGTGGTTTTCTGCTTTAAATTCTGCTTGCTGTAAGGGCTCTGGGCTGTTCTGCCATCTCCCTAGTGGAGCAGGCAGTTCAGCCACCAGGCTCAGCTAAATAAAGGCTCTTCTAACTTCACAATCGGCTGCTTGGTTTCCTATGCTGGTTTTGAACCCATAACACTGGGAGCACCTGGGGTATCAGTGTGCTCACTTCTCCATGGAAGAGGTGGTTTTCACACGCAATGGAGCACTACTCTGCCACAGAGAAAAAAACAAAAAACTCGTATCATTTAGAGAAAATTGGGTATACCTCGAGACCATAACATTAAGAGAAATCAGACACACAAGCTTAAATGGTTTCTCTTACATGAGTCAACTAAAGTATAAATAAAGAGGAAAATGAAAGACGATAGGAAGCAGGGAGGTAGATCTTTCAATAAGGGCAAAGACAAAGGGAGGCGGGAGGGAGGAGAGGGAAAGAAGATGAGAAAGGAATTAAGATGCGAGTTATGGGCATGTACCAACTCCACACAAGAAATGTAAACATTATGTACTACTCACATGTACCAATAAAAATATTAATAAATACTATCTTCATTTAAGGGAAAAACAGCAGTAACTGTTAACAGGCTGTGTGGACATAATATGAACACACTGACACCTGGCCATGGAGGAGTTTCTCCATGGGAAGAAGAACCAGGGGCCAGAGGATAGCTCACCCTGTGTCTTAGTTACTTTTCTCTCACTGCTGAAATGAAATACCCAATGCACAAGATTAAAGGGGGAAAGGTTTGTTTTGCTCAGTTTGTAAAGGTTTCAGTCCATAGTCAGCCGGCTCCAAGGCAGGGTGGCACAAGGCAGAGGGGCGACAGCTCGTGACAGCAGAAGACACAGAAGGAGGAGAGGAAAGGGAGGGAGAGAAGGGGACAAGAAGAGAGAGACAAGCGTCTTTCTGTCCCTTACATTATATTCTGTCTGCTGGGATTAGGGCAGTGCCAGTCCTACCAATGGACTGATTTAGTAAACACCATCCTTGATCCCAGCACCCTTAATCCCGGCATTGTACTATGAAACAATCACACACTCTAGATTCAGCTGCCTCCCAAAAGCCCAGCCATCCATGACTACATGAGGCTTTGGGGGAACATCTAGACACAAACTGTAACACCCTGTGTCTCCAAGTTCCAGCACAGAGCTCCAGGGGCTCAAGTTGTCTCCATTTGAACCCAACCCCCTAGGTTATAACAGCCATGTTTATCATGGTTGGGTAAAATAAAGTATTTTCCACAAAACAACTATGGGCGGGCTTTATAGATTTAAAATACTGTAGTTAGATACACGTTGTGTTAGCCTTCCTTTGTATTCTCAGACAAGGCTGCAGTCCAAAGATGCTAAAGGTAGGGCTGCTGTTCCCAATTCCATTTTAATGAAATTAAATGGCAACTAAAATAATTGACATGGAAAAATACTTTAAGCTATAGTAAAAAGAAGAGCCTAAAACTTTGACTCAATTTTCGCACAGAGAGGGAGCTGAGAAGGCATGTGTGCTTGATGAGGATTGGGGACTGCTTATTTCCTCTCCATTAAAAAAAAAAAAAGATAAAAACATTCAACAAAATACCAAAAAAAAAAAAAAAGAAAAA